>OZ023312.1:87254212-87359602 GCA_964007375.1 Ophion obscuratus | reverse complement strand
TCTCGATTTTCAGTCTCACTCTTCGATCGTCGACGCCCACCTGACATTTTCAATTCTACGCAGCGCGTTTCCC
Organism: Ophion obscuratus; assembly: GCA_964007375.1. NCBI lineage: Eukaryota > Metazoa > Arthropoda > Insecta > Hymenoptera > Ichneumonidae > Ophion > Ophion obscuratus. The sequence goes on along the minus strand of OZ023312.1, from coordinate 87,359,529 downwards.
GAATACCCAAAAGCGTCAATTTGTTATTTTCAATTCCTTCGTCTATCGAGATTTTTTCAATTTATAATATAAAACGCATATTTTTCTTCTTCCGTTACTAAAATATACAGGAACATTCTTTTTTACAATTTATAAAGTGGAAACGAAGTTGTTTTGTCAATTTTTAAGACAAAAGGGATTTTTCACTTTCCATTTATAAAATAGAATTTTTTCCATATACATATTAGGGTGGCACAATTTTGAGTTCTATTTTTTTTCTTTTCCGTTCACTTCGTACCTATGAATTTTACGCTTTATAATTTTTAAATGAAGATCGCGAATTTTACACCTGATAATTATTAAATTAGGCTCGCTTAGCTGGCCGATGAATATTTAGTGATCGCCCTGGAGCTTCGAAATTTCCAATCGTCGGGAATTAATTTTCTCTTCTCACTTAGAAATTTAACACTTTGTGCAATTTTCAACACAATTAAACTTTTTTTTCTTTAGAAACGGATGTTTTAAATCAACCTCACACTTCCAACTTGATAAAACGGGGGACCTATAATTTTGTTTACGGACAAAGGCTTTAAAAAATTATTTTATCAGACCAAAGATTATAATTTTTGGGTTAGTATTATGAGGTAAATTTGAAAAATCTGTTTCTAAAGAAAATCGATTAATTGTTTTGAACATTTTACGAAGCGTCAAATTTATGAGTGAGAAGAGTAAAAAAAGATTCCAAGCTATTGAGCGACCACTAAATATTCATTGACCGACTAGAACTTTTTCGAGGTTAATTAAAAAATTGTAAAGCGTAAAATTCACGAGTGAGAAGTAAACGAAAAAAAATCGTATTTTTAATGAAAATTTGCATTTTCGGGAGGCTTGAACGACCTCTATGGTGAGAAAAAGGAAAAAAATAGAACATAAATTTATGCCACTCTAATGAGTGGCATAAATTTATGCTATTTAAGTATGAAATCGCATCGGACCATAACCTATCAACCTTCGTGTTAAAGCGTCACCGTTAGGCTTAAATTTTCAGTACGTTTCATTTTGTCGAAGTTTAAACAACATAGTTTTTTTTAACTCCGAATATGTCGACTTTTGTGCCGAACGAAATGCAATTTGCGGGAAGCTTTACTTTTTCGCTACCATTTGAAAAAAAAAAACTGATAAAGGTTATCGATTACTGTGGGAGGCTTATGGGGACCATGCACTATCAAACTCAACTTGTGAGTACTGGTTTGGACGATTCAAAAGTGGTGATCTTGACACGGAGGCTAAGAAACGTAAGAAGGAAGGCCACAAACGTTTGAAGATGCAGAATTGGAGGCATTATCGAACGAAAACTCGTGTCAAACGCTAGAAGAGCTGGCAGAACTGTTGGGAGCGATCCAACAATCAATTTACCATTTTTTGCACAATAAAGCCCCAATTTGCACAAGAAATCCTTTAAAACTTACTGGTACCCCCAATACATATTATTTTTCTGTATGACTTCATTTTTTAAAGATATTCTGGAAATTTAACCAAATAGATACTCAATAATTCAGTACAAAAAATGAACAAAATATTTTGTCGAATATCGAATCTTAACTACCCGACGTAAAAAAAAGTTTCAGATAAAAGTTACTTTGTCACACAAAAAATCATTCTGAAATAAAAAATATAGTCTCAATTAAAAAACTAAACTTGACCTTGAAATTACCTTGAAAATTGTCGGAAAACAAAAAATCCTCAACACCGACATTATTCTTCGTTAAAACTATGAAACTTTTGTCCGAAACATTTTTCCCCAAAATCTCCTCTGGAGATATTTCGTTGTGCCAAGTTGAACGGTACATCCTGTATACGTTCTATCGTATGTATATCGAAAGAGGCATAACTTATACATATATACATATATATAAATACATTTAATGGTGATATCCTGTTCAGACATTCGTTCTCTAGCCTCAGGATTCTCTGCAGCCTAATCGAGTCTGCCCGAGTGGTCGTGCATCACGCTGGTCCAGCGCCACCACCAAGTAGAGATCTATCTCTCGCTCGAAAGGTCCCTTACCGTTCGTCTCGTCTATTCGTACGTATAAAGTGTACGTAATACAAATAGAGTACCTTATCGAAGGCTTCACATCGACCGAACAAGCCTCTGGGAATTCTCTTACTGTATAATAAATTATTCACAATAAATCCACCTTTAAATAAATTTTAAAAAGTTTCAATTCAAATTTTAAAAAGTCCCAAGAGGATAAATTTGAAGAATGGCGTAGAGAAGAGTTATCAACAGAATTTACAATGAAAGTCAATTGGACAAGGACGGTCTGCAGTGATGGAATAAGCCACAGTATCAACCCAAACAAACTCAAACAATAAGAAGCCGATCCCATTGGCGTACTTGTATATTGTACTTCGGTAATTCGAACCGTATCGTTTCAATGGGCAATATTTCACGGGGTGACTATATCGATGAATTGTATTCGAGGCTGTCGTTGTCCTTGCTGGAAAGATCAAGGAGCCAAAGACATTTGTGTTTCTCCGAGGTGTGAGGGGAGTACGCGTGGGCGTCCAGACATCGTTGGTCGGTCCGTGTCGCAGTATCATCGAGAAGCCAGCATTGGAAAGTAGTAAATCTCAACCGGAGCTATGAGTCGCGAGGACTTCGAAGTTCGAGGTCCCAAGAAGGGCAGGCGCGTTTTGCCGATCACATCCGGTTTCCTCCGTACGTCGTGATCGGAAGTGTGAGCACCCGGATCTTTGCGGCGGTCACGGCAGTCAACCGGGGCAGAAGGTCGATACACAGTCGGGAGGGCAGGTAAGAGAAAAAAAAATCGGTTCGGAGACCGAGAGAAACCGGCAGTGCGCGGATTGTGAGAGTAACGAATGACGCCGGAGAAAGGCTTAACCCCCGATGGGCCGATGGGCACTCCCACGTCTTTGTGGCCGTTCGTTCCTCGTCCTTTCTACTTTTCCTTTTTCGCCTTTATTTACTTTTTTCCCCTCCTCCTCGCCCTTCCTCTTCTTGTCGTCTCGTTCCCTTTTCTATTCTCATTGGTCCGCCTCGCCTGGGGGCCTCGGAACAGGCTTTACACTTATCCTCCTCGGCCGGGCTTTATTTACTATCGTTGCCGGGACGGACGCTCGATCGGGCGATCGATCAAGTCGGTGACCATTACACGCGATCTCCGGTCGCCCGGATTATCACCGTATCCTAACTCATTCAGCAAAGAAATGGTCAATGTCTCGTGGTCCGACAATGGTCGCTTACGAGAACATCTTTCAGTAGCAGGATTTCATAATAGTTGACTGAAAGTCATACCGTTTCGGAGGAGAAGGGTCGTCCGCTTTATTCGGAAATGAAACATTTCATCGTAGGATTTCCCTAGCTCGTCAAACGTCATGGCCTCAAACGAAGCGCGGAGCCCGGAAGAAAATGGGTGTCTAAAAAAATCGGTCTTCATAGCTGAACTCCTTCCCTCAAAACCCCAACAAACACAAAGTATCTTCAAGCTTTTGATCCAAACAAAACCCAAAGGTTCGCCCGCTTTACCTGGAAAGAAAGCATTTCATTGGAGTCCTTCCTTAGCTGCCCAAACGTCATTGCCCTAAACAAAGCGTGGAGCCCTGCAGAAAATGAGTGTCCATTAAAATCGGCATTCAGAGATGAACTTAACTCATTTCCTCAAAGCCCTAACAATCCCAAACAAACTGAAAACTCGTGAGAATCGATACGCCACTGAGCTACGTCAGACCTACATATGATGGATTGTCCGTGCTTGATCGGCCGGATATAACGAGCTCCGTCATTCAGAGATCGGTAAAGCAAGGTGCGACTCGGGTCATGGACTAACAGGAGCGAGGACGTGCAATATACAAGGAATGGATGTATGCAAGGTCAGTTGGTCCAAAGGGTCAACAGAGTCTCATAGGATCCGCAACGTCTTAAGCTGCTGTGCAACGTCTTAAGCTGCTCAACGCGAGGAAACGCTACAGGACAATGCGAGGATTAGTTGCGAAGGGTGGTGTGCTCCTGCTACTGTGTGATTTCGCCTATGCGCAATCGACAACCCGGTTGCTGTTTACTCTCGAGTGGCCGATCTCAATCGCCGGCTTGCCGCGACCGTTGGCTTATCTCTACCGCAGTATTGCACTTTATTGACATCACCGTGGCGGAGATAGCCTCAATTGATACGAACCAGCAGGTGCTATCTATGTACTGCTTGTTGCGATTCACATTGGCTAGAGATGCTGGGCTATCCAAAAGTTTAGTGGTCACTTTGGTGTGGTTTCTCAACACCGCAGTGTGAATGCCTAATCGTTTGTCCGTTTGTGACGAGAGCTACACGAACAAATTGTTGGGTGACTTTCGTGTGTGTTTATTGTCGTGCAATCGATGTCAACTGCAGGGACTAGCCAGGCCGTGTAGACGTTATTGTACGTAGGCCGAGCGGAACGACCGAATATACGTTGCTGATGGTGACGCTGGTACAATATATCTTGCAATTGCCACTGAGACTGGCTGATACTTTTCGCGGTTAGTTGAACTCTTTTAGCTATTTGCTCGCGAGGTCAAACTGGTAAGATTTATTTGTACTTTAGATCACCCCAAGAGGTGTGTCCACATGCAGCTGAACGATGTGGGAGGTATGGCGATTTCCATCAGCTTTTAATGGTGTTAGTATCCTTTGCTGAATGTCGAAATTATGGGACATTCTATGACAAGCCAGGCGTGACGCATGAGCAGCAACGACACGAAGACAGCTCCACAGGTTGAATTAACTCGGTCGACCAAAATATCTTCAGATCTTGGGGTTGGCCTGCACGCTTCCGTTGACTCGTTCGGGGTCACTTGGTAGCTGACGCGTGTCGCCCGGCGGCCGGAGGTGTGGCCCCTTTGTCATGGGCCGTAATAACAGCGATAGCCGAGATGAGTGAATTAGGTGAAAATCGCAATGTTCGTGTTGCACGACTTGGAGGAATTTGACCCCTGCGCTAATCGAATATCACTTTTCCGGCTTGCTCCACACGTCCCAGTTGTTTCTTTTGTAAGTTCCTGGGGGTACAAGTCGATGATACAGCTCACCGATAAGAGTTTGACAACTCCAGTTGGTGTTGAAATTTAGTTGGGTGCTGTTTCTTTGCTGTAGGGTCTCAGCATTTGTCGGTTGCCATTTGGATCATAGTGATAAAGATGAGCAAGCCGATCTTTCTGCAGTTTTTCTATGAAAAGATCTCGTTAACTACGGCTCAAGATTCATTTCCCTACGTCTTCTATGCACCATGCCGCGTATTCCTTTTGCGAGATTTTTTACTTCGCTTGCATGTCACTTCGTGCTTTCTAGTTACGCTCCGTGTAACTAAAAAAAAGTCTCTCTCTGCCTTTTCTTCCTGAAACTGTGGTAACTTTTCATCTCTCTCTTTCCTCCGTCCCAGGTCGCGATATATGTCTATTCTCACCCACCGCAGTGGACTCCTCAAGGCGTGCAAGGCGGCTTCTTCAAATCCTCGTTAAAAAGTTAAAGTGGATTCCCCGTGGAGAGTCCCACGAGTGGTGTGGCTGTCCGCTCCCCCCTCGGTGGCTTTTTTTATTCTTCTGCCGCTCGTCTGTTCCCTGCCTCCTTTATTTCCGCAGCCAGAGATGTCGTCCAAAAGGCCACGAATGGCATTTCGTTTGTAAGCGTCGAACAGCACTGCCACGGGTAGAAATATTTCCGGACATAAGTCAAGCTGCCGAGAGATGTTGCCAACTTCCCTGTCCGTTGGATTTGTTCCGGCGTTGTCATCGAAATAGACGTTTGGGCATGGAAGTTTGAGTAGATTCGCGTCGTTCAGGTCGAAGTCAAAACACCATTGTACTCTTCTAGTCGCGAATGACTGGCAATGTGACTTTAACCCTGCTGTCCTTAGGACCTCTATTTGCACTGCTTCTCATCTTGTCGAAGCTACCGTAAATACCCCCAAGTATTTTTCTCCTTTGGTCCTCCTTATTTACTCTCTCCATCCTTTCTCTCGAAGACTGCTCCATTGCCGCTTATTTAGAACCGGACTGGGGAAAGAACAATGATGTCGTACCTTGTCAAGACACGGCGAAGCCTCTTACTTAATTGAGTCGAATCTGAGAAGATGCAGGCGACGTTTTTTGTACAGTGCATATGTAAGCACAAGCAGGAAAGAAGATATTACGAACAAAAAGGAGAAAAGAACCAGCAGGAAATTTAACAGCACACGATAGAAGGACAAGGGACGAGATTCTTACGACCGAAGAAGCAGAAAAGAGACACCGAAAGACAACCGGTCCCGGTGAAACTCACAAATGGCATCAGCTCACTCTTGCTCTCGTCTGTCCGCAATATAAAATATTGCGCGAACATCTACCGCGGGCGATCGGATCACAAGCTTCCCCTTCGTATCAATCTTCCTCCGGGGCACCGGAGATGTCAGTGGTAAGCCTAATTGTATGATGGTTTCCGCTTCCAGGAAAAAAATACAAGGTTGTTCCATTTTTTTTCTTCAACGAGTAAAATCACATCACTGAAAGCGATGAATCAATGATTTGTTTATCCAAATATTTTCTTCACGCATGCAAAGACATTCTGAACGAGAATTTAAAAGCAAGATGAACATTAAAAACTCAGTAAATTTCGGGGCATACATGATATACCGGTGGCTGATGATATTGACTTTGTAGTCACTAAATATTGTGCGACTAAAAGTTGGTGGAATTTAGTGCTTGTATTACACTCAAATCCATTTGATTTTCCTCCCCATCTCTCTCTGCCGCTTTCTGAAGTGTATTGATTCATTACTTCGGTGGCGTCTATTGGCTCGATATTGATTTAGCATGTTCGACACAACATATACAAGACAACAGCCCTAGATATACAGAACGATGAGAAATTCTCGAAACACGTCAGAACATAATCAACGTGAACTTTGCTGTTAGAGCGTATGACTCCAGGCAAAAGCAATCGGAACTAATTACCTGGAGGAAATTCGGCACCGAATGCTCAAGGATTCTCACTGTACTAGATCTCGGGGGGTACGTCATGAAAGTAGAACCTCCAGCTTATCGTTCGTACCTAGATACACTCCCAACAAGGAATTAACCGATGAAATTCGCCTCCCTCATAGTCACTCCGCTCTTGTATCGGCCGGTTCAGTGTCATAAACAGAGACAGAGATATGACCATTATAGGATGCTGAGCTTATAGAACCTACGCCACGAATTGTACAATACATGAGAGATTCAGGTCTCGGGCTATCAGCCCGACAGGGTCATACTCCACCCGATATTCGTTCAAGAACGTAAACGCACATTGGATCATCGGTTGAATATGTTGCATAGTGGAGAACAACTATACAAAGTATACCCAAATAAACTCAGAGAAACGCACTTATCGATTGGCCACCTTGCATGGTAGAGAACAAGGCTATGAAGACATATCCCATTAGGTGAAAAGTCGCAAGACAATTAAATAGGGTCGTCTTTGGTTTAGGTCAGATCAGATTATGCTAAAAAATCAATGTTTCCACTTCCCAATAAGAATCTTAACCTCTCGAGAAAACGCATTAGGCGGTCTCAGCTATCGGCAAGATCGGCAAGAAATTGCTATGTCATTTAGTCGCGGTCACCTTCCCTTCAAGTGTCTTAGGACGACTTTGTGATGTCCTGTCGTATTCATCGGACACCTGATGGGTGGAGCCCGCGCGTCGGTTGACAGGAGATCCCAAGGTGTGGATATAGGTGTCTCGCCGGTGCCTCGAGATCATAACTATAGCCTTGGCGGTTTTTCTTTCGTGGATTATCCATCGGAATCACGTCTCTATTGTGATTCGACGGACGAGCCATTTGTAGTCAGCCGAACCGAACTCGATGGAGCAAAACGAGACCGAGGACCTTCAACTGGGATATACTTTTTGTCAACCTCCTTTTGTGGATGACGACACGGACAATCGCGCAGTCGGCATAAATACATAAGAGCGATGCCCCTTTCTCGTGTATTGCCCTTTGTCACGATTGGACAATCCCGCAAGCTCCGGCACGTTCGTCCGAAGACCCTTTTCACGATTTCATGCAGCTTATTTTTACATGCTACACGGTTACAATCAATACATATCTCGAGATATATGGGCCTCCACATGGTTATGGAGAATCCTGATGCACCACTATTCCAAAGCCACAATCAGTACACATACAATATGGGAACACGAAGCATGAACAAATTGTGTTTGTTTTCTGTTGCAAGTTAGCATCCAAGGTCAACTGAGGATCACGAAGGGGTATCTAGTGGTGAGCTGACGTGCTCCGCAATCTGCAGATGTGGAATCGGGACGCAGGATGGGTGTTCCGGAGACACAGCGAATCGGGGAATCCACAAAGAGACGTCCCACAGCTCCCTTAAGTATGCGTCTTCTGTTCAGAGGAGGATTTCTCCCGCGGTGCGAACCTCAAAAGCGGGAAGAGTATAAAGACCGCGAAACGCGCCTCTTAAACTCGGTGCACCCTGCCGCCGGAGATTTGTAGCCTTTGGCTGATATATTACGACATTTGCTATCTGGCAGAACTGCATCCCGGCCCGTCTTCCCATCCCCTTTCAGTGACCCAAATCCCGTATAGCGAATGCGAAGCACCCGCTGGGACACCATGGAGGAGGTCCTCCAAATTCGCGCACTGGAGCGGTGACCACTTCAATACCAAGGCTGAGCGGAGAATGAATGTCCTAAGAACAGTCGTTCAGAGGCTCTTCTGAGGACGAAATTCTGGCGACCAGTACCAGTTACTTTAGGCCCTTCGTAATCCACCGATATGCCTACGTTCTGGTTTCGCCACAGTTGTCTCCCTCGAGCAAAATCCGGTTTCGTGTTGATACCCAATGATTCTTGTCTTTGGCTGGCTCCTATACTCTTGGCCTCCAACAGTCTCCAACTTTTGGGCTGCTAACTTCTAGCGATCCCAATGGGTGTTGTGTTATTCTAGAACTTCTTTGCTCTCTAACAGCCAACAGTCATGCAGCTTGATAATGAGTTCGATTCCATTCAATCCCGGAAGGAATCTGATAAAGGATTTGGATGGTGGGGTGACAGAAGTGATTGTTCTCGGTTGCAGAGTACTGTAAGATTGCCTATCATGTCTACTTCTGCAGCATCTAGGTTTGGTTGACAGTCTTTCGACTGCAGCTTTGTCATGCTCTACCTATGTGCTCCACACATTTTGTTCACCGATAGTTTTTGGTGATGCAGGAATCGGCACAAGATGACTAGACGTCACTTTGCGCCAGCGAACAGTATATGTCAGCGCTTGTCGTTACAACCGTTGATATGAGGGAGGATGATAAAAGCTAATAGCCGTTTTCGGCTAACGTACCACAACGAGCGGTGACCGAAATGAACAGTTCATAACGATCTTCCTCGCGAAATGGTACGTCCATTTTTGTCCAAGTTTGCTCATTCCGACATGACTGTAACGCAAAAGCGGTTTCACTATAGTGGTTTCGTCGACTCGTCCACCCTAAAACTTGCGCAATAACGCAATGGCATGTTGTACCGTACCTACACGGCAGGGCTACGGCTTCTTTGGCAGAAAAAAATAAAAGTTCTAGTTTCATTCGTCGGACGCTGCAGCGCGGCACAATACCGAACATCGTTGTCGCGGACATGGTCCGCTGCTCTCACCGTTATTGGACGGGTTCAAATATTCGCTCTTTTTCGCTGCGGGGCCTCATTTAACTCTTGTCTACCAGATAATTAGCCACTCGTTCTCTCGTTATTCGATTCGTTATTCGAACTCGTCGAGCCTTGGCACAGCCGTTTATATCGTCGTGTCCTCTCGAATGCTGACTCGTCGTGCATGTCTAGTGGTGGAAAAAAGGGGTTGAAAATAGAGAATCATCTCATAAACGGAAACCCATCCACTCCTGCCTTTCATTTCACGTCCAAACAAGGTTTCAAGAGAATGAGATTCCATTCAGTTCTAGCTGGAACATACCGCATATGCGCAGGCAGATACCATATGTATAATATAGGTTGAGTACCCTGAGTAATTGAACTCTCTCTCTCTGTCGACGAACCCCATGTGGCGCGAGGATCGTTGCCCACGTATTTCCGATTCTCTTTTTATCTGTCATTCCGAGCTTGCGAAGAATCGACAGCATGGATAGAACAGTATTTTTCAAAGCCTTGATGGATCCTCAGTATACTCCATGTCTGGGTGGAATGTACACAATCTTATTGGGCTGAATGATGTGTCGAGGTATAAAAACAAATCTACAGGCTATGGGAGGAAAGATCAGATTAAAGACTAGATCAGAACAGATGGGCAGAGCTTGTGAATCTTCTTAGTTTATTTGTACCGTGAAATGGAAAAATTAATGAAAATCGATGCTCCCTCTTTGAAATTCTGCTAAAAATCGAATAATAATAGGAGCTTGATGAATAAAACGGCACTGCAAAAAGGATACGATTATGAAATAAATGCGCGCTAAGCGGAGTTTCAAATCGAAACGGAAAATTCAGCGAAAATTTTTTCTTTAGATGGACCCTTAAATTGATAATGAGTCGAAAATAGAGTTTTTTGTCCCTTTTGGCCACTTTTCCGGAATCGTCAAAATCGCGAAATTTCAAACAGCCGTAGAGTCGGTCCTATTTGAGTGACGTAAACATGTAACTTGGAAAGAGGGGTCTAAAAGATTTTGATAGACTTATAAATTGGATTCATCTCGATGTCTCGAACAGTTCTCCGGGAAAGTCCACTTGAAAAATATCCGAAAAAGCGGCGTAGGAGCATGTATGCAAAAATTCGCGAAAATCAATGGTCCGACTTTGGAAATCTGCCAAAAATCGAAAAATGATCGGAGAAAATGAGCAAAAAGCGAAATTCTAAATGGAAGCAGAAAAGAAATGATTGATGATTCTGTGAAACCGAGATATGGAAAAAAATGGATTTTTAATATTTATTTTTGAAATCCATCTCGATGTATTTTCACCCCCTGAATACGAATTCACTATTTATTTCCCCTAAAACCCTCAATTTTCATTCAAAATCGTCAAAAATATGTATGATGCAACTTACCCCCTTAAGCTTGCTATCCGGCAAAAATACGTAAACTTTGATTTTGTTTCCCCTTCAAAGTGTTACACGTTAGGTTCAATTGAATGCACCCCTATTATATATGGAGTGAAAGAAAAATAAAGAAGTGGTTGATCCTTAAGTTTTTGTTATGTTTAATCTACCCATAGTACCCATTTCTGACCCTTTTGCATTAGAAGAATTTTTGTTTCTGTTTCACTGAAATGGATGGACTGCTTGCAGGTGGAACTGCTAAATCTGTCCTTAACATGGTTTACACAAAGGGGTGGCTTTACCCCTCAAAACTATTTATCCACCGATAAAAAATACGTATGCAGCGTATGCGTTTTGATAGTCTACCACATACGTTTCGAATAAATCGAATGCGGATACTAAAGCGATGTTCTTTGTGGGTGATTGATCAAATGCAATGATCTTGATAAAGATGACTCCCTCAATAGATTAGGACACCACATGATGTCACTATGTGCCTATTGTATTTCATAGCTATCCAAATACATCATAGAATAGATATTCCCGGATGGAAACCTACACTACGAGCGGTGATCAGTGGTTAGAGGTTAAAATGGAAACGGGCCAACCGGAAAGCAACGACGTTGGGGAACGGGAGTTTTTCGGGATTGAAAAATCAAACGTGGACGACTGGAAGTGTGCGAGTTTGCGTTGATTTAGTGGTAGACCGTTCATGTCCAAGCAGGGCTGGTAGGCCCGGTTGGATGATCGTTGAGGGCACAGCGTTGGGGTATCAGGCGTTTGGCAACATCAACACAGATTCACGCCTATGGACGGGCTGTATCCGTTCCGCTGTACGGGTACACCTCGTGCGGGTCGCTCTACGAAGCAATGATACAGATAGCCGCCGGAAGTGACGGAAACTAAACGCTGGTAGCCGGAAATGATGCTGGCCACCGCCGCGTACTTCCGCTTGAACGAGGCACGTTCCGCGCGGAATCAGAGAGGAATCTCTCTGTGTTCCACAGCGCCTCGTTCGTCAAACCTTCAAGGGAAACGCGATCGGACAAGCACTCGCGGAATAAAAAAAAGTGCTTTCGCGCTATTCCTCGTGTAACCACAAAAGACCATTTGCTCCGTTGAAGCAGTACATCCTGGTGTTGTCGAATCTGATACGTAGCGTAACGAGGGCGGAAATATATGTAATGAGGCCAAAAGAGGACGAGCACAGTGAGTTACATCGTTTCTGCAAATCCTTGAGGCGTGTTCCGTCTTCCGGCACTTTGAAATAGGCGAACTCGGGGCAAGAAGAAGGTACGAGGTAAGATGAATCATAAGCCTAGCTACTAAACGGTGTGTGCTAGCACAGTGCTCCCGTTGGAGTTTGAGGGTGACGTGGAGGTGAATGCGTGCGAAAGTATCAACTATGGCGGAAGCATGTGTCTCGAGTGAGAAAACAATGTCGATTCTTTGACAAAACGACAAAAAAGAGACAGGTCAAGTAAATATAAAAAAAGTACTGATTTTTTGTTTAAAAAATTAAAAGAATAATAAATATACGATAGGGTAATTCGGGGGAGAGATGGCCAATAGAAATGTTTCATAGAACCGCGCACTAGATTTCACCTGTTACTGCTTAATTCGGTTCGCATCGTGGGCAGGTGTAAGTGTACGAGTAAAAGTTTGGCAAAAAATGGTAAGTAAGTAAAATCCTTTTTAATGATTCTGTCCACTGCTAAATTTCTTTTGAAGGTTTCATGTTTTACATTGTGGTGATGTTATTTTGTAAAAGTAATGGTTTCTTTTGTATTTCTTGAATAGTTCACGAACAGTGCTTTGTTATAACCTCAAGACTTCGCATGTATTGCTTCTACTTGTTTACATTTTAGATGTGGCCATCTCTCCCGCGAGATTAGGAGAGATGGCCCGTACAGTCGGTGTATGGTGGCCATAGTATTAGTAGGAAAAACAAATTATAAAGAAAAATGTAGAAAAAACGAATTACTAGAACGTATTAACGTTCTAGTAATTCGTTTTTTCTACATTTGTTTTAGATGCCTAATAAGTACAAGAGAAAAGAAATTGCTCCACAAGGGAACAATGACAAAAAATGTTGCGGAGAAAATTATTAGGAAACTCATCTCATCGAAGGCTGGCTTCAGTGGATAGTATGCCAACTTTGAGTACACAAAAATTATACTGATTTCGATTATATGTGTTCTAGATGTGACCAAAAGAAAAAAAAATGAATCGAAACATGAAACCAAAGCGAGAGCGTAATGCTGGGTAATTGGCCATCTCACCTCTACTCCTATTGACATCACACCCAGATGCTCCGGGAGCGATAGCCAATTGTGATAAAAAAAAACACAAGAAATTTTAAGGTTGATCTGATAGGAGTTTGTTTTAATTTCGTAAATTATCTTAAAATTAAATGTTGAAAGTTTCATTACAATATAAAGTTAAGAAACGTTTGTACTTTAATTTGGAGGAATCCTTGAAAAAAACTGTGGCCAACTACCCGGGACTTACCCTAGTTTAAAAGGACAATTAAAGTTGTCTGATTCATGTGTATTGTTTTATTTCAACATGATCTTAGCGTTCCCATCTTGCTCCTGCTTCCCCTACACCATGGCGAAGTTCGCGCATACGGATTTTCCATTTCTCCATTGAACAGCCGCGTGGGTTTCCACGCATTCCTGCAGTTTTTCCACACCAGGCTGGGCTGGATCACGCGATTCACCACCGGTTCGATTTTTCCGTCGTTCTTTTTTTTCCGCCGCTCTCGCAAGTCCGAGCTATAGACATCGACGTATTTACGGTAGTAACAACGTTGATGGTTGAGGGGGATGAGATTGCGCGGGGTTGGAGTGGGAAGCGGAAAAGCGACGGTTCTGAAAGACAGAGCGCGAACGGAGGTCGCCGGAGGAGACAGAGGCTGAAAATAATATTGGACGGGGTGGAACAGGTGATGGTGGCAGAGTGCCAGGGTTGAAAAAAAAAAAGAAATTGCCGGTTAGTTGCAGGAAGCGGTATAGGGATGCGGGTGGACAGGGCTCTCGAGAGTCTCTCGCGTGCGCATACGATAAATCTCCATAAATATGTATGAACGTTCCACCGTTCCCACGAGATCTTTCATGCTACAGGACCCACAATCCGTTCAATACACTCGCCCCTTTCTCTTTTGACGCTCAGTCGTCGCTGTTCGTCCCTTCGCTGAATCGTGATCGCGGCTTGGCTTTACCTGATACTCTAACCGAACGACAATCAATTTGGAATTCCATTCAATGATCAATCATCAAAAATGAGTTTTCCAAATATTGTTTTCCCTATCCGAAGTGCCAACCCTAAAGCCTCGCTTGATGTCACAGTTGATGAGTCTATAAACGAGATATTCGAAATATCTCAGTGAAGGCATCTTGTTTTAGCTGACTTGGTGGACTATCCAAAAGAGCCTCGGGGGTCTACTCCACGTCAGACACAGATTACCGTCAAGCACGCAAATCGGCCAAGCGTGTCGTTCCCGATTTAAAGCGACGCCGGTACCGGGCACCCGCTTTGCGAACCGGATAAATTCGCATCGCCGAAAACACTGACGACTCCTGAAAGTGGCAGATGTCGGAAATTCGCCAAGCGAACGAGCCACTCCGTGACCCAGTTCGAAGACGAACTATCTCTTATTATAAACCTCCCAATGATGCGCTGGAGATTTTCGAAGCAAGACAGTCAACGGGGGAGGTGAGAGAAAAAGGAAAATACAAGAGTTGAGTGTTGTGTGTTGGTACGTTGGGCGGAGCGAGAGGTCCAAAAGGAATTCAGAGATTCGCAGATTTGTGTGATCCTCAGCACGGGGACGTTACTAACTCGCAAAAGATGGTACTAACTTAGGCGAATTCATTGTTGGTAATAAATATTAGCAGAGTTAATTCCAGTTTTGTAGAATTCTTTATTTTTTCATTACTGTTCTGTTTGCCTTTTCTACGAGGGTAGTTACGTCGAAAAATAGTATTTTTTGTTTGAACGTTTAAGAGGGAAAAAAAATTCTTGCAAGGCACGACAAAAAAATCGTTCAAATTTCGACCTTTTTTCGCGTAAAAATTGTGCGTTGCTGACGGATGTGCTCTCCTTTTTTTATATGCGGTTATAACAGCGTCCACGTGTTTGGGTTTGTTTTGATTTGTTTGAGTTATACGCGGCTGTAGCAGCGTTGTTTTGTGCAATGGTTTTTTTCAGGTCTAGAGGTACTTTTGAAACATTGTAAAAAATCTGAAAAAATATCAACGTATTTAAAACGAAACACTGCAACATTGCCCCCTCTTGATATTTTGCCTCGAACTCAATAGTTTTCAAAATACGCCAATCAATTGATCGGAGGATTCTACGAGGTTCGGCCAAAAAAGTTTCAGAAAAAAATTCTGAAAATATTTAAGCGAATTTAAAATCGAAAATTAAATAATTTTCTGCTCCTGATATTTTGTTATAAACACCATACTTTTCGAGTTAAGCCATCCTACTCATCAGAGTTTCGAGCAAAAGTAGTACAAAAAAATCGCAGTGGAAAATTTTGAAAAAATTCCAGGCGATCCAGTATAAACTTGCGCAACTTTTTACTTCTTTGACCTTTCCTCTTAAATCCTATAGTTCTAGAGTTACGTTGCGTTTTCCAAAATTTGTCTTTTTTAACCAAAAATTAAATAACTTTGCGAAAAAAAATCGTACGAAATTTAAAAAAATACGAAAATGGAGCTTCTGCTATCCCGTTCAAGTTTATCATGAATAAACATGACAAGAAAAATCCAAAAGTCATGCCAATATCCAATGACGATCCAACTCTTGATGATCAAAAAAAAAGCCGAAAAACAGTCACGTACAAAAGTGCGTACCGGGTCGAAAAAAAATCATAAAAAATATTTCAAAAAAGCAAAAGAAAGCTGTATTTGTTCCCTTCAAAACGCCGTTCGGTAAATTCGGTTATCATATTTTTGACGAAGCTATGTAACTCTTAGTGCGACAAGAAATATCGACTGGTGTATCCAAACTTTTGAGCGGCAGTGTACAATGGTTATAATTTACAGCGTTATTTGGAGTTGTGTCGGTTATGACGGCGTTACAAAATTTCCGTTCGTTCGACTGATAACGGCATGCAAAAACTAGGGTTTCCTAGAGTTGTTCAAGTTTTTATGTTCGAAAAATGGTCATGTAAAAAAGTATCTTAACAGTTTTTTTCAGCAGCGTTCCTCCTGATCTCTCTTTAGTTTTTCACTATTTTCTTTCGCTGCTCACATTACACGCCGCGATTCAGGACCCTTCGTCACATTGTTCGTTTTGATACTCTCTCCCGTGTTCTTATTCATTAAACTCGGAAACCTGTCGAAAGATTTTTCCACAGAGAAGAAAGTCGCCTGAACGAACAATTATGCAAGGAGTTTGAGAGGAGTCCGTATTCAATTAGTGGAAAAGGTCGCGGAAAGCTTTTCCGTCGTTCTACCGCGATCTTTCATTTGCGCCCCCTCGTTCTCGTCACCGGAGCATACCGCGAACCGCAATCGTCCCAGATTTGAAAAATTATTTGCGCCTCGATCTCGCTCAGCTTTGATTAATCGCAGCATGCCGCAGGAATACGAGAATGCGAGAGAGAGGAGGAGAGAGGGTGCACGCGACGTTTTCGACGGTGGCTCTCTCTCTCTCTCTCTCTCTCTCGGTCTTGCTTACGATTTATCGCCCTCAATTTATCGTCGTCGTGCGCCTAGCACTTGGTAGTAACACTTTTGACGTACGGAACGAATTAAGTGAAGGAAAACGGAAAATTCCAACCCGCATGCCCGTAAATACCGGGATGTCTTCCGTTATTGCAAAAAAAAAATGCTAAGTGAAAATAAATTATAAATTGTAACCCTCAGGATATCATTGTCACGAGGAATCGTTTGATTGTCGCTGTTCCGAATTGCGAGAGAGTCAGCAAACGGAAACACTGACACTTTACAGGAGGGCTCAGTCTCTCAACCTGCCACTGGTTGACATATCCTCCACGGGAGTCACGCAACTGTTAATTCCAAGCTAGAGACAACACCCGTGGGAAATTACCGAGAGCCCTGTCATTGACTACAAAAAAGGAAGGGAAGCACGGAGGAGAACGAAAAAGATTGAGGAAATAAAATGGCAGGAAGACACCGACAGTCGTAGCTGCTTTACCGGAAGATGGCCCAATCTTGGGCAGCTTGGATTTCGTTTAAATTGCAAACTCGAGCTCATAAGAATACCACTTTAATGTGGTATTTTTCAAATTTGTTTAGGTTTGATCGGATCCGTACAAAGACCATGGATTTGGCCTCTCAGATATGTTTGGGCTTGATTGGGTTCGGACGAATACCACTAACCTTGTCTCTTAAGGGGTTAGGCCACTATAGAGGCCGAAAAAATAGACTTTTTGGGGATTTTTTTTTTTCAGAAAAACTACAAAATAAATCGAGATTACAAAAGGGGTGTTTATCATACATATCAATAACTGTATACAATAATTTTTTTGAAGCGATCAATTTCAAAATGGCGGTGCAGCGTTTTTCTCAAAACTGCATTTTTTAAGTTGGCTGGAAACACAACTCAGACAATTTTCAACCGATTCACTTGAAATGTTGAATATATCTTGAAAAATACATTGTCTATGGAAGTACATAGGATTATTTTTATATTGCATAGTTAATTTGTTATTAACAATTATCTGACGATTTTTTAGGCAAATTTTTGGAAAGTGACAAATTTTCGTAAAACATCGTCAGATAATTGTAATCTCGTTTTATTTTTTGTAATCTCGATTTATTTTGTAGTTTTTCTGAAAAAAAATCCCAAAAAGCCTATATTTCGGCCTCTAGAGTGGCCTAAGGCATTAAGGCGGGAGCCTGAATCAGAAAGTCCAAGAAAGCGTTTTTGCGAGATTTTTTTAGAAGGGAAACAACAAGCGAGCCCAGTAAACATTGAGGTATCTTTTCAAGAAGATTTTAAATGTATACAATTTTTTTTCAATATGAAACAATAAATGACTGCAGTCCCCAATTGGCGGGAAAGGTGCAGCTCGTAATTCTTGACTGAACCAAATGATCGAATAAAATGTTTAATTGTCATATATTTTTCTTCGGGGTCAATTATGAAAAAGCTGAAAAAATGGTGAAATTCTAATTTTCTCAGGTTTGCAAAAAAATGTGTTTAAAAAAACTCTTCAACGTGCTATAAACATTATTTAAAAAGACTTTGCAAACGACTTTTTGAATTCACTTTAACGAGATTTTCACACTGAAGAAAATAAACTTCGGTTTGATTCAATAGGTCGTTTAGTTTTTTTGCTATCACGCTCGCTAATTTGGAAAAATCGTGAAAATGAAAACTGGAGAAAACGCGCTTCAAAGTTTTCAATATGAGGAAATATCAATATCAAATATCAATCGCTTCTCCGCTTTTGGCCTTGTAACGTCGAAAATATTTACAATTGGCCTCTGTAACTTTGTAAATATATGTAAATATTCTTGGATAGTTTATCTATCGATTTAAACAAACAAAAAAGCGATTTTTCGGACCTCCTAATTCAGGTGATGAAAAAATTGCTGATTTTCATGATTTTTTTTTAAAGGAAAGATTTCTTCACCATTTTTTAGATTTAGTTAGGGTATGTTTTATTAATATTTGTTGCTGTTACGTGGTATTTAAATTTTTTTGAACTAATCTTTGAAAATGGCTGATGTCTTCTAAACGGGTTGCGGCGAATGTTGTCAGATGGTGTGACACGTAGGCGGGATTAATCCGAAAAATATCAACCAAGATTTTTCTTTCATTAACACTCATACGCAGAATATGAACCAAGAAAAAATGAGAAATTGTTAAACGCGATGAAATGGTACGCTTTGCGAAATAAAATTGAATTTTCCAAAAAAATGGCTATATTTCGCAATAAAAAAATTGTTTTTTTTTTTAGTTTTCAAAAACTTTTAGGGTCATTTTTTAGACCATAGATTTATATCAAATGTCATCAGAATCGGTCGATTAGTTTTCGGCTATACGTCACACTACTTTTAAAAATGCAGTTTAGGAAACCGCACCATACCTCCGCTATTTTTACAGATTATTAATTTTTGAAAAATACCACGTAACAGCCAAAAGTTGTAACAAAACATACCCTAAGTCTGAAAAATTGTCAAGAAATCTTTCCTTCTAAAAAAAAAATCATGAAAATGAGCAAATTTTTTCCTCGCCTAAAAGTATTGCCCTCCTTAAACATGTGTGGGTCTTGTTTCGTAAGACCGCCACCAATCTCTTGTAAATTCGTTTCCCTTCGGGTTGGCTGAGGCTTTGGCTCATTTTTCCGAAGGGAAAGGGATTATCACGTTGGAAGACAATGACGAGTAAGACTGACATCAAAACAATTTATAACCGAGAGGGACCTCTCATCGTATTTGATGCATCTGCGAGGTGTAACAAAGTCTACGACTTCTCGACATGTAAAGTGTAACGTAGTCATGAAAAAGCACGCCTTTGTGCTATTATCGGCCTTTCTCGATCGCAAGGGCTCTTGCCGACTTTCAGACAGTGGGAGAAGCGCTCTCTTTCACTCTTCCTCTCCCTCGCTCTCTCGATTCCAACTTCGAGCACCAGTGTCCCATAAAGACGAGGAAAAAAGGGTAAAAAACGACGGGAGGAAAAAGGAGGTAAGAGAAAGAGAACGAGAGAGGAAAATGAGGGGGCGACTATGAGTAGCCTCTTCTGGAGGAGAGCAAGTACGTGTCACATTTATAGGTTATCGCCCTCCCGCAAAACCACGCTTCATATATTCCCCCGGGAAAAAGACCGAAATTATCAATATATTTCTATGGGAAATCTGATCGGTGAATTTGATACATTATTTAACGATAAAAAAAATTTGTTTGGTTTTATAACCAAACTGACCAAGTTGTCACGTTTTAAAATTTTTTTTAATTTCGAAAATAAACCCAAACAATCAAGGTAGCAGAATATTAAAGTTAAAAAAACCCCAGACAAAGACAAACAAGTTATGATATTTTGGAATGGGAAAAAAATTCCAAACTAACCTCAACAACCAAGCTAGCACATTTCGAAATTAAAAAAACCCCCGACAGAAACCCAAACAAACAAGTCATCACATTTTGAGGCTAAGAGATTTTTTTTTCCTTCAAATGTCAATATTCCGCACTGTAAATGTTTACGAAAGATGTTCCTGATGGAAAATGGCTCGACAGATCGTAGAGCAATGTACACTACCGCTCAAAAGTTTAGATAAACCAGTCGATATTCCTCGCTGCACTAAAAGTTAGATTGCTTCGTTGAAAAAAAAGATTACGAAATTCAACGCACGGCGTTTTGAAGGGTACAAACTCAGCTTTGTTTTGCTTTTTTGAAATTCTTTATGACTTTTTTTCCGACCCGGTACGCACTTTTGTACGTAACTGTTTTTCGGCTATTTTCAACCATCGGAAATTGAACGCATAATTTACGGAATTTTTTTTTCTTTTTTATCCATAATAAACCTGAAAGGGATAGCAGAGCTCCATTTTTTGTTTTTTTTTTAATTTGCACACGATTTTTTTGTCGCAGAGGTATTTCATTTTTGGCTAAAAAAGACAAGTTTCGGAAAAAGCAACGTAACTCAAGAACTATAGGGTTTAAGAAAAAAAGTCGAAGATGTAAAAAATTGCGTAAGTTTATACTGGATTCCCTGGTATTTTTAAAGAATTTTCCTGTGACATTTTTTTGTACTATTTTCGCTCCAAACTCTAATGAGTAGAATGGCTCAACTCGAAAAGTATGACCTTTCGAACAAAATATCAGGAGGAGAAACTCCTTTAAGTTTTATTTTAAATTCGTTTGAATTTTTCACACTGTTTCTAAATTTTTTTGGCCCACCTCAGAGAATCGTCCAAACAATTAATTGGCGTATCACGAAAACTATTGAGTTAAAGACAAAATACGAAGAGGGAAACATGTTGCAGTGTTTCGCTTTGAATGCGTTGACAATTTTTCAGATTTTTTCATAATTTTTTTACAATGTTTTTTTTCCCCAGGTCTAGGCACTTTTATAGTACATTTTTTTTAATCTGACAAACTTTCAAAGCATTTAAAACGAAACACTGCAACATTTCCCCTCTTGATATTTTGTCTCTAGCTCAATAGTTTTCGAGATACGCCAATCAACTTTTTGGACAATTCTACGAGTTTTAACCAACAAAGATTCGAAAAAATTTCAAAACAAATCTGAAAAAAATCAGCCAAATTAAAAATCGAAAATTCAAAGAGTTTCTCCTGATATTTTGTCCTAAACGCCATACTTTTCGAGTCGAAAAACAGCCGAAAAACGGTCGCGTACAAAAGTGCGTACCGGGTCGGAAAAGAAACATAAAAAATATTTCAAAAAAGAAAAACAAGCTGAATTTGTTCCCTTCGAAACGCCGTTCGTTAAATTTTGTTTCCTTTTTATTTGACGGAGCTATCTAACTTTGAGTGCGGCAAAAAATATCGACTGGTCTATCCAAACTTTTGAGCAGTAGTGTATTTCTAGGGTGAAAAACATTTTTCCAGCTTGAGGGACACATTGGTAAACGAGAGGCAGCGTGAAGAGAAGTGGTCGATTCGCCACCGGCGCAGACCGAACGTCCCAAGGTATTGGGTAAGAATCTCGAGGGGTCTGAGCAAGCCCAGAAATTCGTCGTTATTTATAAAGGGGTCATTAGCAGCCGCGGGCGTCTCGCAACTGCGATCGGTATTGCTTCCATCAACAAAGAAGACGCGAGAGGACCGAGGATCCGAGAGAGACTCGTTCTTTTTGTTCTCGGTTTCGATTGTGGGTATTTCATATCGCGATTCTAGTTTCTATTCTTTTTGTCTCTCTCCTTTTCCCCTCAGCCCTCGAGCCGGCATTTATCGCGTCTCAAATTGATTCTTCCGGTTCTTTTCGTCTTTGAAGATTCGCGTCCCGATAAATTCCCGCCATTTCAAGCACGAGATATTGTCAACCTCAGTTGATGAAATTTTTCCAACAATTCAGCCTTCACGCCAACAACTTAGGCCTGCGGGAAAAAAACGTACCATATCACCTTTTTGGGGTTGGAAGAAAACTTCTAACCTTTAAAAAACCAAAGTATCTTTAAATTGTCGAAAAATCTAAAAACCGTTAAACCAAAAAACACAAAAAACCTTTAAACCGCAAATAAACCGCGAAAAACATTTTTTTTTAACTTAAAAAATAGGCTTTTAGGGAATTTTATTTTCAGAAAAACTACAAAATAAATAGAAATTACAAAAAAGGGTATTTATCATGCACATCAGTGAATGTATACGATAATTTTTTTGAAGCGATTAATTTCAAAACGGCGGCTGTGCAGCGTTTATCTCAAAACTGCAATTTTTAAGTTGGCCCGAAACACAACTCAGACAATTTTCAACCGATTCACTTGAAATGTTGAATGTATCTTGAAAAAAACATTGTCCATGGAAGTACGTAGAATTTTTTTTAATATTGCATAGTTCATCTGTTATTAACGATTTTTTAGGCAAATTTTTGGAAAGTGAAAAATTTGCCTCAAAAATCGTCAGATAATTGTTAATAACAAATAAACTATGCAATATAAAAAAAATCCTACGTGCTTCCATAGACAATGTATTTTTCAAGATATATTCAACATTTCAAGTGAATCGGTTGAAAATTGTCTGAGTTATGATTCCGGCCAACTTAAAAAAATGCAGTTTTGAGGTAAACGCTGCACAGCCGCCATTTTGAAATTAATCGCTTAAAAAAAAAAGATTATATACAGTCACTGATACACGGAAAAAAATGATCTGTTAAAATTGATGTTCGATATTTAAAAATTCATGAGTTTTCAACCAAATTTACAGTTAAAAACTGTAAATTCGGTGTTCTACTGTGTGCCCATTATAGAATAATGAATTTCATGTTTTTTTCACTATTCAAACAATTATAAATACTGATTCAAACTGTAATAAACTCAATGTTCACAGCAAAAGAATGACAAAGCAGAAATCACAAATTGAAACGAAGAAACCAACTGTGCATGAAATGTAAAATTTACATATGCACTCTATAGAATATTCTAAGCACATAGAAAAAAAATTGGTGACAACAACATTTACTCGTATTATAAATTGTAAAAAAGTTGAAGGGCATACAGAAAATATTGTCATTAGAATAAAACCCTGCCAAATAGTATAATCCACGAAAAATTAAGAATCGTGAAGTGAATAAATTATTTGGGATCTTATATTAACCCAAAAAGTATTGTGGTACTGTTTGAAGAAAATAATTCAACATTTTTGAAAATTAAACATATTTTTGTTAGCGAGGATGACAAAATATATTTAACAGGCAATACCATTCAAGAATTGTTTTTTGATGCACATTTTCAGGCTTTTCGAGTCAATCCTAATGAAAAAAATTTGCAGAGCTGCCCATTAGACATAATCCGTGGCATTACAAACATGATTCAGCAATGTAATGGCCAATATTATGTCGTTAACAAGTGGTAAATATAGGGGCGAAATTTTTGCAGAGTGTACGTAAGAAACCTATATTGTATCTTTTTGAATGGTATTTGAAAACTTTGTAATGACTTTGCTATTTTTACGTATTGATAAATAAAAACTGTACATTAAATAATTGTTTTATATTTAATTATTCCCGTCACAAAACGAAGTATACGTCTCGTATAATTCATATTCTACATGAACGCGAATACGAATGTAGCACTAAATAACAGGATTCTTTTCTCCTGAAAAATAACGATTTTTATATTAATGTGAATGCAAATATGACTGTAGATGAAAGAAAGTTTTATTCCTGATAAGGAATAAATTGTACAAGGATCATGACAAATTTTGGCACTGACAATGGACATTTTTTACAATGTGAAATTAGAGAAAAGTACAACGGTTACCACAGAAATGTAACGTTTCATGTTGTGTACTGTGTACGGTGTCACACTGTAAAAATTCGGTTCATCGGCATGTACTGTGTCATGTTAGATATCTGCAAATTAAATTTTAAAAATATGCAAATTTCAGTGTTTACGCTAGAGGAGGCACTGTTCATGGGAAAAACTGTGAAGTTTAATGGAAATCTCAGCAGCATTTACAGTTCATTTTTTTCCGTGTATGTATGATAAACACCCTTTTTTGAAATCTCGATTTGTTGGTAGTTTTTCTGAAAAAAAAATCCCCTAAAAGCCTATTTTTTCGGCCTCTAAAGTGGCCTATCTCCTCAAATCTAAAGCTTACAAAACTATTAATCTTAAACAACGCCGCTTTTTGATCCCGGCTGGCGGTCCGTTAATGGGGAAAATCCCTTTAGACGCCCGAAAATGAGTCATTCTTCGTGAATTTTTTTAAAGGCGATAAAATAATCGTATCATATTAGAATTTTGACATTATCTTATTACAACTTTCAAGTGTCATTTTTTTGTCTTCCAAACAAAACAAAATGGCGGCGTTATAAGGTATTCCTTTAGGCATCGTTTGATAAACTGCTCATGTTATAGCTCAACAAGTTATTGATCGATCTGGCTAAAATTTTGGGAAGTTTCTCACTATAACATTATTGGAAGGATATACCCAAATTTTTAAGGTTATCGCGTAAATAAATTACTTTTTTGGGGTAAACAGTCGAGAAAATGGTCAATAACATGAAAATTTAATTACAAAACCTACTAAATTTTTAATTTTATACTTTTTTATATTTTTATAGGTATATCCTTCCCATAACTTTTTACAAGAAGCTTCCCAAAATTTCAGTCAGATTGATCAATAACTTTTTGAGCTATAACATGAGCAGTTTTTCAAAAGACGCCTAACAGAATATCTTATAACGCCGCGATTTGATTTTGTTCAAAAAGAAAAAAAATAGAACTTGAAAGTTGTAATAAGATAATGTCAAAATTTAAAAATAATGCGATTATTTTATCACCTTTAAAAAAATGCACGAAAAATGACTCATTTTCGGGCGTCTAAAGGGATATTCCCCCCTAAGTTAACAGCGCGTATAAAAATTTAACACTCGGTCGCCATAAAATTTCGAACTTGACACTCCCGAGAGTTACGAATTGTACGACACGCCGTGCGGCATTTTTCCCTCCCGCGTGGTATGTAAAAGGGTTGGGAGAACAAGGTTCGAGAATAAAAAGGGAATAAAAGACGAAAAGCGAAAAAAAAAGAGAGAATAATGAAGGTGCCCACGGCCCCAGTGGCATCGCGAAAATCGTTTGAGCGCACTCAAGCACCGGTCGTTATCTCGAATGCTTATGATCGTACAGGTGTTCCACCAATGGCTTTTCGCTCGTGACATATGTATTCGCGAAAAGGCAAAAGACAGAGGGCAAAACCGGATACGACATTCAATGACGTATGCAGCACAGTCCTGTGAAGTTCTTTGAGCATTGAGGCACAAACTTTTGATATTTTCCATCACGTAATTTTTTTTTCATCCTCGAATATTCATAAGAGAATATGTACCCTATAGAGGAATTTATATGAGGCATTACACGTCACTTCAGCCAGTGAAAAAAAACGTCTACAAATAATTTTGAAAAATCGAGTTACTTTATTGAAAAATATTTACCGAGTGTCGACATTTTTTTTTTTAATTCTGACCTTTTTTCTCGTTGATTATCATTTTTTAACATTTTTCCATTCAAATGGCTGTATCTTTGCCAGGATTTGACGTATTTACATTCGTAAAAAACGAAAATGTGCGTCTTTTTCTAGCCTTCCGGAAAAAAATTAATTTAGATTTTATTGAGCAAGTCGAAAGTCCGTTTCAGGGCAAAATATGCACAAAAGAAATGTTTCTCAAAGAAAAACACTCGCTATTTCATTTTTAAGAATTTCCCCGAATTGTGCAAACGAAAAACGGATTTTTGGTATTTTTTATTTCATGGGATTTATGTTATTTTTTATTTCACACCGTGAAGTAACAGAAATTATTATTTAAATTTTTTTTTAAATTAGTATTCGATTGAAGAGTGTCGTGCACTCGCTGTATATTTACCAGGTGTTTGAAATACATATAACATATATGTCATATGTATTGGAGCCTTGGAGTGCTCCACACTCTTCAATCGAATGTTAATAAAAAAATAAAAAATAAAAAACATAACTGTTACTTCACGGTGTTTAGGAATCCCATAATATAAAAAATACCAAAAATCCGTTTTTCGTATTCACAATTCGGAGAAATTAAAAAAAAAAAATAACGAGTGTCTTTCCTTGAGGAAAAAAATATTTTTGCATATTTTGCCCTGGAACGGACGTTCGACTTGCTCAATAAAATCGAACTTATTTTTTTTTTTTTTTTGGAACGCTATAAAAAGACGCACATTTTCATTTTTTACGAATGTAAATACGTGAAATCCTGCCAAAGATACAGTCATTTGAATGGAAAAATGTTAAAAACTTGTAATCAACGAGAAAAAACGTCAGATTTTTTTTTTTTATTTCAACACTCGGTGAATATTTGTCAATAAAGTAACTCGATTTTTCAAAATTATTTGTGCATTTTTTTTTACTGATTGAAGTGACGTGGAATGCCTCATGTACACAACTATAATGTGCAATAGCTCCATGCCTTGTATATCGATAAATCTATTTATTTATTTGTTTTTAACTATTCATTAATTCGTTTTATTTATTTATTCATTTATTCATTGTAATGCACCCTGTCCGTCGACAATGTCGAAAAAAAACTGACACACCAATTTTTGTCACTTCAGAGCAATTTGGCTTGTCAAATTAAATTTTGCATCATTGAATGCCATAAAAAAATGTTATTTTCTAACCGTACGAATGTTAGTTTGGCACGTCTAGGCTACGGGAGTCGCTCGAATTGTTTTTTCATCCTTGAAATATTCACAACCTCAATCTGCAAAAAAGATTTTACATGGTGATAAAAATAGAGGAATAAAAAATTTTTCGTTTCAACGATGCAAATTTCTATGTCACCTTGGCTCATTGAAAAAAAATGATCCTCGTATTACTATTTTCGATATTTTTTTTTCCTGTGATAAAAAAGAATCACCTGGTAAAATGAACGAGTACAGCAGAGTCCCTTGATAATTGCTGCCTCTGCGTACACGCGTTGACTCAATTCTCACAGCCGCTAATTAACTCAAAGCCGATATTTTGGCTCGGAATGCCCTTGGCTGAACGTGTTCGCAAATATTGAACCGGATCTATCGGGGAAAGCCGTAGAATAAAGGGGGGCCCACACACACACACGCGTGCGAATATCATAGACCGTAAATTACACAAATTACCACATATTTAGGCATCCGAATAGTTCGCGGAGAGGACGGGAAAGGGTCGAAGGGGCAAGGTGTCCTGGCGATCAATAATCGATGTAGGAGTCATTGTTTTGGTCTATAGGTCTGGGCGTGTGTCAGAGGCGCGTGCTCCAACCCAGTCATTATCCACGGTCAAAATCGAATAAATCAATTAACGAAACGCGCACCTGTGGGATATCAATTATGGAGGGAGAGAGACAGGAAGACTTCGGGGATCCATAATGATAACAAACTCGGCTCCGAGTGACAATGTGTCACAGTGCCAAATTTACAACAGTGAAAAATTGTGCATTTTTATCAAATTTTACGTAGTCGAACAAGTTCGAACTTATTTACGATTAATTTTACGTAAATTAGTTGAACATTTATGCATTGATTGTTATTATTTTATTAAGTTTATTTTATTCATTTCATTGATTAATCAAAACTTAAAGTACACTAATTAAGGGGTCTTCTCACTTTAGACACGAAAAAAGGCTATTTTCATGAATTTTTTTGATAGGTTTATATTATAGATATGGATATCAAAGTTGTTACACTTATAAATACACTTTCGAAATATAGTAAAAAAAAAATGTATGTGTTTATGTAAGCCAAACAAACTTTAAGGCCTTAGGGAACAGTAACGGGTATGAAATCATGTGCGAATTTAACAATTTTTTTCGTATAAAGAAATGATTCACTCATAAAATTAATTACAGATCTATTTAGTATGAATATCAAGCTGTTAGAAAATATATTCATATTTTTTTTCGATGTACAAAATGGCCGACTACTCGAAACGTCTCGAAATTTTCACTCGATTTACTTCAAATTCAAAAGTTACGTTCCTAATTGCATTTCGCAGAGAAGTACGTACGGAATTTTTAATTAACCGAAAACTTTTAATTTTATGAGCAGTTTATGAGCAGTTATAGTGAAATTGTTCACCGAAAATTAATTTTTTAAATTCAAATACCTACAACTTTTGAATAAAACAATATTTTTTAAATTCTGTACGTTCTTCTCCAGGTACTTTAATGTAGATTGACGAGAATTTTTGTTTTTTGTTCTAGGTAAATATTGTGAGTGCTAAATGTCACGCCGCGGAGCGCCTAAAAAAAGATAACACAAGAAAGTATTAGTAGTTGGCTATATGGTACATAAAAAAAATTTCTAACAGCTTGATATTTATACTAAATAGATGTGTAATTAATTTTATGAGTGAATTACTTTTTTATACGAAATTTTTTTTGTCAAATTCGCACATGATTTTATTCCCGTAACTGTGGCCTGAGGCCACAGTACGCGTTTTTCTCCAAACAACGTTTTTCGACGGCTTGTTGATCAAATCTTCGAAACTACTGAACCGATCCTTATGAAATGTTATCCACATATTCTTTACCACTACACCTATAACGCATATCGAGGATTTTTTTAAATGTTGATATTTACTTTTTTGCCAAAAACGGTGAAAAAAATCCCGTTTTTTGGAAGAATGTCCGTCTTTTTGTTATTCTTGCGTATATCAAAAATCGTATGCTATGTGTCATAGCCATTAACATACTGAGTCTAAAACTGTCTGATTTTTTTGTTTCGGTTGATCCATCTCCCAGATTTCATCAACAGCACAGACCTGCAATGTTTTTAGGAAATTTTTTTAACTACCATTTTCGTCTATAAATAGTGACTTAAAGAAATTAAAAAAAATTTAAATGTATTTATTTAGTGTAACAACTTTTATATCAATATCAAAAATAGACCTATCAAAAAATTCATGAAAATAGCCTTTTTAGCGTCTAAAGTGAGAAGACCCCTTAAACCTAATCCAATCGAAACTGATCAAATCCAATCTAATCGAATCTAATGCAATCCAATCCAGACTTCTCTCACATCTTCTACTTTGACCTGATTCTCTCTTGATTCCGTTTGATCTGCGTTTTCTCTTCTCACCCGAATCGCCGAAGTGGTGACCGCACCTGAGCCACCCTCGTACCTCGTCGATACAACAGCAACCGCTCTGGCGAGGTGCTAACGCAAAGGCATTTGGTGCACCTATATCTATAGATGCGCACAGTGATAGTGATGCTGACGGTCGTGCGCGTGGTCAGCTCCTGACCACAAAATCACCCTCCAAACTCAAGCCCATCCCACCAACGTACAACGCGTACGGGAAAGACAAAATTGATTTTGCCATTTCTCATTTATGCAAACTACCTGCCGACGGTGAGGCACAAAAAGCTCTTTTTACATTATCCTTTTGCTCCCTTCACATTCGCAAATTCAGATCAGTGACTTTTGTTAAATAGCTTTCGTCGAATTGAATTTTTTGCGTCGACGAAATTGGGATCTGCATTGATTTTTGTGCCGGTGATCAGAGGGAAGAACGAAAAATAAATGGAGGAATTGAAGTTCCATTGTTCACGAATGATTGGTAGGTTCCACTTCATGAGTACTGGGAGTAAATTGTGACAGGATTTATTGCAGTGGAATGGAGTATCAAGTCATTTGTAATGGAGAACTGGAATAAGGGTTCTGAACGAAAATCTTCAATATCTGATTACGGTTACAGTAAATCTGACGACTGATGTTGTGAAATAAATCGTAACGAATATCACTGTTAACAGGAGGTTACTACGCGAATTTATTTATGATAGAAAAAAATACTTTTGGAGATGGGCTTCAACGTATTTTATTCTTCAATCAATGAAGAGTGAATTGCAATTTTATTTATTCAAAAAATCCAAAATAGCGGCTCCAGCTTCCGTCAAATAAAGCCATGCCCGTCTTTTTCGGTATGCGCGGGGCGCTCCGCAGCCTTGCCAGTTCATTTGAAACAAAGACGGGTTAAAAATGATTAAACTAGACTATATTTGATAGGCTTAATCGTCTTTTTTCTGAAAAACTGGATAACAAAATGGCAGCCGTTTAAAAAAAACCCAATTTTTTTGCTTCAACGGACGAAAAAAATGTTTCCTAATCAATTTTTGACAAAAATCACTACCTGTAAAAATCACTACCAAAAATCACTACCTGTAAAGGCCCTAGGCTCCGTAAATTCAATATCCGCTCAATTGCGCATATATTCATGAGCATAGGTTCATTACGTGAAGCTGCAGAGCACTCCGCGCGGCAAAAAATGCTGTTTCCAGAAAAACGCATTTAAAGTTTAACGTGATGAAAAATCTCATTTATTTTTTGTCTTTGACAACCCAAAAAACAAACCCACGTCCTCTAAATACTTTGAGGACGTGGAAAGAAAGTTGAATTTTTCGTCGTCATGAACTATCTAACTAACTTGTCGATAACATTATTTTTAGAATATTTCAGGACGGAAAAGTACAGAGAATGATGAAAAATGAAAAAAATCCATTTTTTATAAGGTGAAGATGTGTAACAGCATGTCTAGAATATCTGGAAAGAAAATCTCCGCGTCTGGGTGGCAATTCATCAGTTCACCTCGACTACCTGGCTTTCAAAGGTGTCCAATTAAGATCTTCGAAGCCTCGCTAACAAGGCGAGAGACAGCGTTCTTATTTCGTAATTATTTTTGTCATTCTGACGCGCCGAATCTGAGCAGACAACGAAAATAATTGAAAAGAAAAAATACATCGAGGTGTTGGGCCTCAAGGGTCTAGCGGGTTTGGTGATCATCACCCACCTTGATAACCTCCATGCGAGAAGGATTCCGAATACGTGCCGATTCGAATTTCCGTTTTCGCAGGGTTTGGAAAAGATAGGTAAATTTTCCGCTACGGAACAAGTCAGCTCGAAGCTTTTGAGTTATTGAAAATGCCGCTGTATCTCTGACTTTGTTCCCTTTCTACCTGTGGTTGTTGAGATATTTCTGGGGCGTTACCCGCTTCAGTGGGAAAAGAAATAAATATTTGTTCCTTTCTCGCACCCCCTTTCCTCCCCTCGTCCGAATAAGACGCTTTCCGCAAAATTTACATTCGATTACCGCCTTTCACTGGATAGCTCTCCCTTCAGCGCGATACACGTGAGAGCCTCTGTCGTCGGAGGGCCACGTGTGTTGGAGGTACGTGTACGGATCCTAACGACTCTTCGCTCTTGCGACTCTCGCGCTGACTATTTCTCCCTCATTTATTCTCCCATATTTCCATCGAGAGACAAGAAAGAAGAGACAGGAGGAGGAACAAGACTCTCGTATATTGTACAGAAGGAGGCGACCAGAGGAAACGTGAGCTTTCCAGCTGATGTGTCACCGCGCATAGACCAACAAGGACGACTTGATTACTCGACGAAACGTTGGGATTTTCATGTCTGCCAAGGATAAAAAGCCAAAGGCTGCGTTTATTCAGGTGTGTGAGTATGTCTATGTAGTGCACAGGTGTAATCGCCTATTGGAAGCTGTCGAAAGGAATGGCGACGAACGATATCGGAATCCCTTTTGCCATTCCCTCTAT
The DNA here is from genome assembly GCA_964007375.1 of Ophion obscuratus. Taxonomy (NCBI): domain Eukaryota; kingdom Metazoa; phylum Arthropoda; class Insecta; order Hymenoptera; family Ichneumonidae; genus Ophion; species Ophion obscuratus. Next base: position 87,327,760 of record OZ023312.1, on the reverse strand, counting down.
CCTGCATTCATGCCCTAGGTAGAGAGCTCCTCGGGGAAATGTAAGATGAAATGCGAATAAACGTATTGGGTGAAAGTCTAGTGGATATCTGCGATCCTTACGCTGTTCCATTGGTCGATGCGGAAAATCGACAACGAGGAACGTCATCGTGGACTTGAATCAATCTTGGAACTGGGAGAACCTCATTTGTCCAATTTATTTCCACTTTATCGAGAAGCTCGGAAGGTTCTATGAGAGACGACTAAAAAAAAAGTCCATTTCGTTCTTACGATTGTTCTCTCTTTCGCTTCTGATGGATGGAATTATTCCGGTTGGAACGTACATCCGTTACATGTAGGCTGTATGGATGTCATGGGATAGGCTTCCATTGTACGTAGGCGCATGATGTGTACCTTTGAAAAATATGTATTTACACTCGGCAGAGAGCATACGAGAAAATCCAAAGGGTTTAGTTAACCGGATATATTTGGTCGAGCATCCTCAGTGGCTAATCCTCAGACCGTGCAGGCACCAATGCATTGCACACGTTGGCTACGGTCCGAGCATTCCGTGCTTTGTCGCTCTATTTCTCTCTGGAATGGTCCGTTGTTGCAGTTCCCGGCGCTGCTACATGCGAACTCATAATTTGGGTGATAGCCACGTATGGCTGGTCACTGACGATGGTTACCACTGCTGCTAGCCTCAAATCCACTAAAGCTGGATTAAACTCGAATTTACAGATGAATTATACAAGTCCACATTCACAAATTGGGAAAACTACCGGTATCGTTCCTCCTACTCGGTTATTCCGTAGCAGGCTGTACTTGCGGCAGCGAATCCTCCAATGCACCACCCATCGTCAATATGGATCATCCATTGGTTCTCTTTTTTTTCTCAAAGTCCACATCGATTGGTCCGAAATAGAAACGATAATCCTGGAGATTATTCTATACGAGCCGATTATCCGTACTTTGCGCAGACCCACAGGAAAAGTTGGCATTTTTGGGATACTCCACATCCCTGAAACACCCCTTAAACAGGTAAAAATACGAATTCCCTCTTAAACGTGTCCAGTGGATTTCAACGAAGAATGTTTCTGCCAAATTGCAAGCTAGTAGACCCAAAAATTTCCAAAAAATTCAACATTTATCCAATACTCCTAGACCCCGGAATACAGGTTGGGTATTAGTAATTCTGCCGGCGAGTCAGTTAGGCTTTTACACAGATATATTTATAAAGCGGATTCAAAGAACCGTTTGAGTGATCTGACCTTTCGTCTGGAAAGCGACGACAAGTGGAAGGTTGAAGCCAAAAAGTGGTGGAGTGTGACGGTTGATGTTTTTTTTTTCTGGCTAGTGGAAAGGAATGGAGCACTTTGAGGCAGGGGAATAGAAGCACAGAGCTCGATATCGAGGCTCCCTTTCATATTCCCCGGAAGAAAATTTCGAACAAACAATAAATAATACGGGGCAGAGTCGGTGCGAAGCGCACTCTCGTTGAAATTGCGAGTCCATGGGCTCCTTTGTCCGTGGGGCAGGGTACAGCGCACGTCACCTCTTTCGCGGCTGAAGGCAGAAGCAGGATGACGAGTGAGTGTTGAATGGAACTCCCAAGCGATAAAATAATAAAAAAAAGTCCTCCCTTCTGTCGCGAGTCCAATAAAATTCACCGAGAATATAGTAGCAGGAGGAGAAGAGGGAAGAAAATGGTATTGTACGACACAGAGCGAAATCGCACGCGGCAGGAATAAAAAGAATAAAATGGGGGAATTACAGGTATGACATATTCCGCAAAATCTGGCGTTTTAAAAGAATTGAATATTTTATTGAATTCTTGAGAGATCTTTCATAGGCGACGAGAAAGAAATAGCTGCGAGTATGCCGACTCGATTGCTGGACGAGGCACCGATGTATAAAGGGGAACCATTCCAGTCGGAGCAATACCAGTCGTGGTTCTATTTTCTTTTGAGATTGTTCGGGTTCGGAAAGTGTTCGACACACGAGCACTCGCCGCAATAAACGTGCAATGTCTGCAAACTTGCGCGTACCTGCCATACTGAAGGGACAACGTGGATGTGTGTATGTGTGTACCTGGTCTTGGATACGTAAAGACGATAAACTGAACCGAGTGCATCCCCTGTTATGACTCTACTCAGACGTGTACGATTACTATAATTACGCGGGCGACGCGGTGGCTATTAATGCGGCGCGCGGGACTATCTCATTGCGGCATCTAAGTGCGCGAGGAACGTCTCTTATTTTCTTTCTCTCTCTTTTTCCTCTCTGCCCCCCCCCCCCTGTATTCTCGAGGCGATTTTCGGTGCCCGCAGGGCCTTATCGAGTCGGTGGGTCGCAAGTTCTCTCTCTCTCTCTTTCTCTCTCTGTACTCTGCCTTTCGTTCCGTCCCCCCTTAAGCCTCTCTCAGCCGCTGTCTCTCTCATTTCGTATCAATTTCTATCATCCTTTCAGGAGATGAGAGAATTTTGGTACGTCGTAAAGGGCCTCAAGCTTTTAATGCCAGGAAGATATCCGCCAAACCGCCGCGCCAGGTTGGTCGATTACGACTCGTCTGAAAATCTTCCTCCCAAGATACTGCAAAGTATATGTACGCCGTGAAGATCGAAAATTCTATCTCAAACTGACCAATGGCTGTATCATTTTTGGTTGTATGAGATTGGCTGAGCTTTTTTTGCAATGTTATTCATCAAAGTACAACGTGCAACAGACATTTTTGGTGAAGTCCGGAAACCCCTACCCCCTATCTTTGACGATCGAAACCACATATTTTCGTCGGGTTTGAAAAAAGCCGCGAGGTATTCATGCGAAAAGAGATTTCTCTCCTTGAAGATATCCATCGTTCGCTCGCTCTCTCTCTTCATCGATGTATATAATCGCCATTTTTGTATAATCTTTCGGCCCATAATTCGCTAATCGTTTCGGCGGTTTCCGATAAACATTTTATCCATCCAAAAAAAGAATTTTTACAAAAAAGATTTTGCTCTTTTCTGCATTTTTTTCTGCAATTGTTTTACCTGACACTTAATTTTTTTTCCTTCTGCGTTGTATCAGAAACATGCGGAATTACATTATGGCCAATGGCCCTTAAATTCGGGGTGCACGTTTTTATCGACTGGTTCGATTGTTCTTCGAACTCCTCCATAGCATTCGAAACAACTGAGTTTTTGTTCGAAAAACGGATATTTTGTTGAGGGCTTTCCATTCGTTCGGCTTCGATTTTCCGACCCTCAGCCGTACTAGTTTTTTTTTCTGCTACGCACCATACGTGTTCCAGTTCGAGAGGGAAATCGGTTTGGGGGCCAGAGAGGTGTACTCTGAAAAACGATTTTTTGGGCTGGCTCCGATACGTGTTTTGCACTACTTCGCATGGCTGCTTATAGTCCTCACAAATCGGCGTTCCATAAAATATATATATATATTTATATATAGGACGGAACGCGCCGAAAAGCAAGTCCATCGGGTATAAAATACTGCGCGGATATTTGACTCTAATACGTACGGATAAGCCGATTATAGAACCACCTGCAGTTATAGCCGTATGGAGCAAAGCTAAAAACAATAACGACAACACTACGCGAAATGAATTGATATGAATATTATAGCCCGGCAGTGTGTCAGAAAAACCGGAAGTTCTTGCTATTCAATCATTTTTGTTGCGTCCCATGAGCAGTTTCGTGTATCCTAAAATATGTACGATACGCGCTTGTGTTGAAACGTGTACACTACCGGACAAAATATTGGATACACCAGTCGATATTTCTGGCCGCACTAAAAGTTAGATAGCTCCGTTGAAAACAAAGATAATCAAATTTAACAAACGGCGTTTTGAAGGTATCAAATTTCGCTTTGTTTTGCTTTTTTGAAATATTTTTTGTTATTTTTTTTTTCGACCCAGTGCGCACTTTTGTACGTGGCCGTTTTTCGGCTATTTTTCGACCATCGAGGATTGGGCGCATAATTTATGGAATTTTTTTGGTCATTTCCATCCATGATAAACTTGAAATGATTAGTAGAAGCTCCATTTTCGTTTTTTGAAGAGTTTCGTAGGATTTTATTTTGCAAAGTTATTTCATTTTTGGGTAAAAAAGACAAATTTTGGAAAATGCAACGTAACTCAAGAACTATAGGGTTTGAGAGGAAATGTCAAAGATGTAAAACGTTGCGTAAGCTTATACTAGATCGCTGGGAATTTTGTAAAGAATTTTCCTGTAAGATTTTTTTTAAACTATTTGCGCTTCAAAGTCTTATGAGTAGGATGCCTTAACTCGAAAAGTATGGCGTTTAGGACAAAACATACACAGGGGAAACTCTTTTAATTTTCGATTCTAAAATTGCTTCAATTTTTCAGAATTTTTTTCGAAATTATTTTCGATTTTCGAATTTCGAATTTGAAAAAAAAAGATTGTAAACATATTTTGAAACAAATCTGAAAAAATGTCAAAGTATTCAAAACAAAAAACTGCAACATTTTTGCTTCTTGATATTGTGTTTCTAACTCAACCGTTTTCGAGATACGCTAGTCAATTGTTTGGAGGATTTCCCGAAGTGGGGTCAAAAAAGTTTCGATAAAAAATGTAAAAAAAAAATCTTTAAAAAATTCTACGAATGTAGAGTTGAAAACTAAAAAAATTTCTCCTCTTGATATTTTGTCCTAAACACCATACTTTTCGAGTTAAGCCATCCTACTCATCAGAATTTCGACCAAAAATAGTACAAAAAAAATCTCGAAGGAAAACTCTGAAAAAATTCCAGACGATTTAGTATAAACTTACGCAACTTTTTACATCTTCGACATTTCCTCCCAAACCCTATAGTTCTGTAATTACGTTGCATTTTCCAAAATTTCCCTTTTTGAGCCAAAAATGAAATAAGCTCGTGGACAAAATCGTACGAAACGTAAAAAAAAATGAAAATGGACCTTCTGCTAATCCTTTCAAGTTTATCATGGATAAATATTACAAAAAATATTCCATAAATTATGCGCCCAATTCTCGATGGTGGAAAAATAGTTGAAAAACAGTCACGTACAAAAGTGCGTACTGAGTCGAAAAAGAATCATAAAAAATCATTAAAAACGAAAAACAAAGCTCAATTTGTTCCCTTCCAAACGCGGTCTGTTAAATTTGGATATCTTTTTATTTGACGAAGCTATCTAAGTTTTAGTGCGGTAAGAAATATCGACTGGTGTATACAAACTTTTGAGCGGTAGTGTACTTGCGCGGTCGTCTAACTACGGGTTTTTCACTGTGCATTTTTTATCGTACTGGATACGACATAGGAAAGAATACTTTGGATTAGCGTCTTCGAAGCAGCCAACGAAGGCCTCGGCTTCTCATTTCATTGCTAGCGAAGGGCCAACGTTTGAAGACGCGACCCAAGGTGCACGCCAGATGTTTTATGGCATTTCACTGTACGCGTCCCGCAAAAAATACCACGTCTTCACCAGCCGCATTTGCGTGTATAGGTTTAGATTTTTGCAGCACACGACTACCATCATCTCCACCATGTACAGGGGGTTCGACCGAAAAATATTAGCGAGGACGTAAAATTCATCAACGTAAGAGTCGGTACACATCAGGTCTCGGAACAAGAAGGTCCACAAGACAAAGTAGCCATCGAGCATAACAGTGCTTGGATCAGGCACCTTCCACCCTTAGGTACAAATCCAGAAACAATTTGTACTCGCTTGTACATAACTAATCACCAACGATTTGTGCATTTTTATTAAATGATTAAACGAACTTACCAAGTGAAGTTCTATCATAATTGTATCTAGCGCCTCTTCCGAAGTGATCAATTGGTAGTACCCCTACACCATACCGATTTCGCCACAAACTTCAAAGCTATATGATCTGATCTGAAGTATTTGTCGTGTGTTTGCTGTTTATGCGTCCGCTATATTCCGTCATTCTTTAAGCGTTGCCGTTATTTTATATGGGTTTTTATGCATGCATTAGATGGGTTTTTGGGTGGAAGTTGATCACTTCGGAAGAGGCGCTACATAAAATTATGATAGAGCTTCACTTGGTACGTTCGTTTAATCATTTAATTGTATTTCGCGCCTCTTCCTCGTGATCAATTGGTAGATCTTTAAGGCTATTAACGGCAACAATGAAACATATTTTATCTTCCACTATACAGGTCACACTAACCATATGGGAAGTGTATTTACGAATTATCGTGCTTTTAAGATCGCTCGTGCGTATGAGTGTGTATCGTTATTAATATTTAAGTGGTAAAACTTCGCGAATGTTGACGATCTGGCTGTCCATCCTGCTGTTTTCCTTATCGTTTCGATATTAACATTATTTCTTTCAGCAGCTGACATCGAAGCGTGACGTGTACTGTGAGCTGTGAATTTTTCCGTGTCAAATACCGCTATTGTTTAACGTTAATTTAACCCATCGACTTAGAGTTTGTGATGATACTGCCCGAAACGGTTTTTTAAACGATATAAAAAGAGACTGTACAGAATCCCTTAAGGATTCTGTTTTGTCTATAAAACATTGTAATGTTGAAGCGGTGCAAAGTTTTTCGTCTTCCGTGTAAAAGGATACTATTAATATAGGCTGTTTTCGACTAGGGCCACTTGTTTGAATGCGGTCGGGGATTCTGATTTCGAGGGTGTCGTGAGTTTCTTGCATATTTTTTAACTTCATTAAGGAGTATGTTTGCATCCTGTGTCCAGTGATGAGAGCCAATAATGTTATTAGTTTCATGGTCAAATCTTTGAGCGTAAGTTCTTTGTTCTTTGGTAGTGTATGGAAATAGTTTAAGACGATTTTCGGTTCCCAAATGGAATCGTATTTCGGGCGTGTTGGTCTCAGGTTGTGTACTGCTTGAAAAAACCTTTTTACGTGGTGATCTTGGCCAACTTCTGGTCTGATGATTAGGGAAATTGCGGATCTGAGAGTGTTCAGCGTGCTATGAGAAGCTCCGTTTTCGTATTCTTTTGCGAGGCATTTTAGGATTTCTGAGATCGATCCGTTATACGGTGATATTGAATTTTTGGAACAGTATGTTCATCAACGTTTTAGTGCTCCATCATATTGTTTTAGCGAGGATTTGCTCAGTGACGAAATCATGATTTCAATCGCTGTTGCTGGTGTATTTTTCAAGGTGAATGCTTGTCGGATAGCTTTCCGGCCACCAGGGAAATGTTCTGCCAAATTGGATGATGCTGCCTGTTGTGATCAATTAAAAGGTTAACATTAGGCTCAAAGATGGGGCATTCTTCAACGAGCATCGCTTGGAAAATAGGGTACCATGGCTGAGCTGGCTATTTTGGTACAACCAGAATTCCGTGTGCGCCCTCGTGTTTGATTTTTTGTAGTGTTCGTGAAATTAACGAGAAAGGGGGAAATGCATAGAAAAAATATGTTTTTCATGTAACCGTAAAAGCATCGACCGCTATAGAACCCGGATCACGTAGCCAAGAGATCTCTCGTATTTTGTATTTTTCCTGCTGGCAAATAGATCTATGTCTGGTTCTCCAAATTTGTTAACGATTTTTTCGAAAGCTGTGTCTGCTAGTTCGAATTCGGTTTCTGGTTGAAGTCTCCGGGATTCTTTGTCTGCTTCGATATTCATTTTTGAGCTAATGTATGATGCGAATATCCAAATGTTCCTGTCCTCGCACCATTTCCAGATTTCTCTCGATGTATTGTTGAGATGTTGAAATCGAATTCTTTCTTCTCGATTGATGTAAGAGATCGCGGTTGTGTTGTCGATTCGGAGAATTATTTGACAATTCTTTTTGTTTTTTCAATACATTTGAGACCGAAGAATGCTGCTAGTAATTCGAGATAATTTATGTGTGAACGTCGCTCATCTTCACTCCAATATCCGTGAGATCTTTGTCCATTGCAGAATACTCCCCAACTGGATAATGACGCATCGGAAAAAATTTCTAATGCGAAGTTATAATCTCTGATCGGGTTATATGCCGATAAAATGTTCGATTTCCACCATGAAAAGTCTGCTAATAGATTCTCTGATATAGTCATGTCTCCTTCATAGTTTTCCCCATTAGCTCTGAGAGTCATATACTTTTTTCGTTCGAAGGCCTTGTGTAACCCCAACCATAGTTAACCGCGAAGCAAGCCGAGACTAAGGTTCCGAGGAATTGTGCAAATTCTCGAATTTTACGTATTTTTGTATTGCTTAATTCTGTATAATTTTCCTTAATATCCTCTTTTTTGTTATTCGTTAGTTCAATTATCCAGCGTGCAGAGTCAAATTGAAATCCGAGGTATTTACATTTTTGCTTGGTATAAGTTGACTTTTCTTCTCGTTGATTATAAATCCTATTTTCTTAAAAGTTCACACGCCCGTTTGATGTTAGAAATACATTGCTCATAAGAATTTCCAAAGAGTAGAAAATCATCAAGATATACGACTGATAAATATCCTTCTTTTCTTAAGGCAGGATTCTACTTTGAAACTTTGAAAAAAAAAAATTTTTTTTTTTTTTACATTTTTCGAAAGTAAATATGTTCAAGAATGTTCGGTCAAAATTTTATAAAGTTCCAAGCAGTCTAACTATCCTTTTTCGCCTTTCGAACGCACCTACCTGAGCGCGCTATTGTGACCCGCCCGGCGCGCGGCCCGGACTCACCAAAACTTTAAACGCGTTTTTCTCGAAACGACATTTTCAAGTACCGTGGTCGTGATAACTCAAAAAGTACTGAACCGATCCTTATGAAATTTGGAACACATATTCTATATGTGTGTACCAACCGACCTAACTACAATCAACTTAAAATTTTGATTAGAACTATTTTTTTATTGCAAAAAAAGACCCAAAAAAACGCATTTTTTTTTCGTATTTTAGCCGCCATTTTGTTAATTTTGCACGTATATAAAATATTCTAGTTAGGTCGGTTCCTGAAGACATACTGAACATGAAACTATTTGATTTTTTTTGTTTCAGACCATCCGTCGGGAAGATTTCACGACCACGGCAACGGTACCTGCTTTTCGAGGCGTTGGCTTTAAACATATTTTACGTGTACAAAAAATGAATAAAATACATTTAAATTTTTTTTTTATGTACTTAAAGAGTGTATTTATTGAACAGTTTAAACCCCATATCGATATCTTTAATAGTATTCTCATAAAAAATTCACGAAAATAGGGTTTTTTTCATGGTTTCAAAGTAGAATCCTTCCTTAATTGTCCTACCACAGGTTTTATTATTTTTGTAAAAACGAGAGAGGCAATGCTAAGGCCGAATGGTAGGCACGTGAACTCGAAATATTGTTGATTGAACTGAAACCGTATGTATTTTCTATTCGATTTTGCGAGTGGAATCAGATAGTATGCTTCTTTGAGGTCTAGAGTGGCCATGAAACAATCAGGGCTCATAAGTCTTATTACGGTTTTTTGGTCTTCCATTTTAAAATGTTCAGCTTCAATGAAGGAGTTGAGTTCTTTTAAATTTATAACTAGTCGGTTTGACCCATCAGGTTTTGGTCTTAAGAAGATTCTCGAGATAACTTGATTTTTTGTCGGGTGACATCGAACTATAGCTCCTTTTTTGAGTAATTCATCAATTAGTGTCGAGATTTGTTGTTTTTCAGCGGGGGACCATTTCGTTTCAATAGGTACTTTGTTTTGAGTGACTGTGGCCACAAAGGGTATTCTATAACCTTTGATCCATGAAAGAAATTTTGGATCGGACGTTACGTTTTTCCAATTTTGTTGGAAGAATTGGAGTCTGCCGAACAATTTACCTACAGGAATCAATGACGTCGATTCTGGTAGTTGTGATCTCTTCTGTTCTGGTTCTGGTACGGTTTCTGGTGGTATTAACGCGTGTGTGATTTTTGTGTTGAGTATTGTTTCGCAGTCGGGTGGTTCTTCTGTAGTTGGGACGAATATTTCTGCCCGCCAGGCGTCGTCGCCTGCATTTTTTGTGCTTGGTAGCGCAGCGGGGCCTTAAAGTTTTTTGAATTTTTTTGATGTCTGGTATTTTGACGTAGTTTTCAGTTCGGAGACTGAGCGTTCCAGGTTTTTGGCTGATTTGAGTCGATCTTCCAAATCTTTACCGCACAACCACTCGTCGACTGTCGAAGTTTGTAGCGCGTCTTTCGCGGAAACTTTCACTGGTGCTAGAACAAGGCTTTTCCTTACTGCCGTTTCTTCGCGTTGAACATCTGCAAGGAGTCTCGATGTGTCACTCAGGCATTCTATCATTATAAGATTTCCGGCGTTGTTGTTTTCCTTGATAGCTATTGATAAGGCTTTGCCTTGTGCAGGAAGACAAGCAGCAATTTTTTCTTGTTTTGAGACGATGCGGTTCTCTCGTTTTAAAACTGCTTCTGTTTCTATCGCTTTTAGTTCTGGATTCAATTTTGGTGGGTCAATGAAGAGACAATTGTTCGGCGGAGGGTACTTTTTTATGATTTCAGATTTTTCCTCCGAAGGAAGGCCTTGTTTAAGGATTTCCTCCCAACGTACTGCAATAGGTTTTGGAATTGTTGGTCCTAAAACTCTGTCTGGTGGAATACGTTTGCCCATGACTTTGAGGACGTCTTCCGGTAAGTCACCGGATTCATCGAGTTCCTCTGTAGCTGTCGTTACTTCGGCTTCTGGAATCTTATGTACGTCTTCATTAATCATGTTTGAAATGTCATTGTTGTTTTCTCGTGGATTGTCATTCCATGCTTCGTGTAGCGTTTAAGCGTCGATCTGTGACGTCGAACGGTTACCTGTATTAACCAAATGAATTTTTCGGGTGATACATCACCTGTTGTATAATATTTGGATGGTTTAAATCTTGCAACAACAAGATTCCATTATGGTGTATCGTTGCCATAGCCACAGCTGTCTCGGATATGCAAGGCATAACGAGCGGCATTGTTCCATTTTAATTTTTAATTTTAGTAGAGGCTGAGTTACAACTCCTCTGACAGATAAGAGTCTGTGCAGAGTGCCTGCTTCGCTACAGCGAATAATCCTTGGTTAATTCTGGATATTTGTTTGGTTCCGTTGTCATGGTGTCAACGCGATCTAAAAAATTTTCTTTGTTAGGGGTTGAGAAAATTTTACTTACTGTTTCTCCCAATGCTTTCCGGGCTGGAATTCTCAATTTTCGAATTATTTCTAGCGGCTTCGTGGTGACGTCTCCTCTTATTTTTGTGTTCATAGTTATGACTCCGCGATGAGTTTGTGTCCGAAGATCGCGAGGCATGTCTTCTACGGCGATGTTTCTTTCTTGATTTATTCTTTGCTAGTTGGCGTTCTATCCGCTTTAGACTTTCTCCAATTGTTCTTCGTTGTTTTCTGTGTCTGAATCTTTATTTTTATATCCATAAGGAAACATTTTTCGTATTTTTATTTTGTTTAATTTGTGAGAAAGATCGTGGCTTGTCGGCACAAAGAAAAGGAATGACGGAATATAGCGGACGCATAAATAGCACACACACGACAAATAATTCAGATCAGATAACATACCTTTGAAGCTTGTGGCGAAATCGGTATGGAGTAGGGGTACTACCAATTGATCACGAGGAAGAGGCGCGAAATACAATTCAAATATATTTCAAGTTGATAAGCGAACACAATCACCTACTCACGTGATCATTCAATTCCCTTTTCGAAATAGCCAAATGAAAATACGGTAGCTTGAGTCGGGGAAGAACAATTTTCGACGCATATAATGTACACGCATAAAGCGAGGCAAAAATAATTTAATGAGAATCGTCGTTTAGCTCATTTTTTGACAATATGACGTATAAATAAAAAAAAATATTAAAAATATATTCAATTACGTGAAAAAAATATTTGAAAATATATTTCTTTTGGACGCTCGGGAATTCGGAATTTTCGATCGATTGATTCGTTGACGTGAATATTTATTCTGTGCTTCCTGCGCTCTGGATACTCATACTCGGGGGAGATCTAACCTGACACGATAAGCAAAAAAGTTTCCGCTTCATATTATTTACTGAGACCCAGACGTGGCAGGAATGCTTGCCACGTCTGGGAAATCTATGTTGAAGTCATCAGAATATCTTTCCATGGATATCAGGACGACACAATTTTTTGTGAAACTTTTCTGGAGTTTGGACTCCTTGGAAATAAAATTACAGGCATATTCTTCATAATGGTATGATAGCCCCAAAGAGAAAAAATAGTTGCATATTTATGGGCGATCTTATTGTAAACGGTTGCACGTCAATCTTTAAAATGCAAACCTCCCTGGTCCCCTTAATATCAACTCGGTCGTAGGTTGTATTCTTCTAGTATTCCAAATAATTTTATTCAACAGTTCCCGTGGACTAACAAATAAAAGTCGCGAGCAATTCGTGACAGGCTTGAATCTCTTTTAAAATATGCAGGTAAGTGATTGCAACGGATAGTACGTAGCTGGCTGGGTTCCTTCACACTTCCGGAGATATTCACCTAGAGGAGCATCAGGGCATGTTGCCGGACTCGGTGCAGTCCTCCCACCTTTTGCGAGGATAATACAATAGTAGGCAGCCGTGTCGAAATTACCTGCTCGCGCTCTCCTCTCTTTTACTTCCAGACACGAATAGTCATTTTCCACCCTTGCCCATTGGGGCCTCTTGATAGCCTCTGCCGTGACCAGCTCCAATAACGGTCACGCCATATTATGCTGCTTCTTCCATACAACCATTTTTCGAGTTCAAACCCCGGATTGATTCACATCTCGAGATGCTGGTAATTTTTCGCTGGCGTGTCTTTTGCCAATGAGACTCGACAAAATCTTCAAAAGCATGCTGACTCAAATATTCTTCCGTTGAGCTCGTGCGCAGTTCAGCAACTCGGAGCACGAACGCTCGTCGTGAGACAGTCTGGACAATTGATTTTTTTCCGAACCCGATGGTAAATTATTATTTTAGGGTTGCTAATAAAAATCCGACGTATTCCATACACGGATGACCAGAGGGAAAAGGACTTCTACCTATGTACGGGCATGGAAATTGTTTTTTTTTTTTGGAGGGATGAACCCCGACTCTGAAGGCACCCATGAAGCGATGAGAGCGCGGCCGGGCCAAGGGTCGATCCGAGTAACCCATCGTTACGCATTCATGAAGATTGTATGCAGTTCGGGCACGTCCTGAATGGGAAATTGGACCGAGATTGTCCTTATCATCGTAAATCACGTAACTGAAATTACCGCCCGGGAAAAGGGAATCTTCTGCATCTTCGTATGAGATTATGTCCCTCAAGGTACGTTGGGCAGTTGACTACCTTATTTGCGCTACGGTAAAAATAGCAGGTTTAGTGCGATGGTGTTTCGGAATTAATGGAATGTCATAGGCGGACATGATAAGGGATGAGGTACAAATAAAAATGCTGTTTTTCCTACAGTGAGAAAAAAACCAATTGTATTAAAAAATTATATTGGTTGATTCAAATAAATGTCTGATCGCGGAGTGTCACCTATATATGAGATTGTTACAATACTATAAAACATTGGAAAATGTGATTCATTCAAATAACATATTATTTTATTTGGAAATCTCGTCTGTTCTCTAAATATCTATATTATCCTTCAAATAAAATTATATTATATTGAAATTATTCTATATACAATGCGTACATGTATGGATGAAATAATCAAGCAGTTGCTACAACATGTATTATATCGTACAAAAATATAATCAATAGAATGAATTATTTCTTTACCACATCGAAACGAATATGCCATGAGACGTAAGTTTTTCAATTTGTTTTAAATCTTAAATAAAAAGTGAGCATTACAATGATCATCCACGATAATAGGGGAGAGAATATCAGATATCCAATGGAATATCCATGGACAGAATATCAGATATTCAACTGATAAGAACAAATACTAGACTTTAATCTTAGCCACAGGCCAAGAAGCGATGCGCTTTAGAGTTTCTCCGGCGTTTAAGTAGATTTTCAGTTCGCGCTACGGTTACGAGAAACGAGCGCGCGTGCGGCTTCTAGCGGTGACTCCGAGAACTACGAGTTTCCTCACACCTATAATTTTGATGGCGCTCGGCCATGATTTGGTTGAATTTTTTCAACTAAATGCGCAAGAAACAAATTTCATTTTCGCATAATTTTTTAACCAATTCAGACATTTGCTTAATATTTTCCAATCAAAATAAAATATTAATATTGTAACGAATATTGTACTTGAAAATCAATATCGGATATGGTGAAAAAAATAACATATTTACTCAATAGAAATTTTATCTGAATCAAACGAGAGAAATTGATGTTATGAATTGAATTGCTTTTTTTGTTCGTTGCAGAAAATAAATTCGAAACTATATAATTTGTTCGCGATAATTTTTTACATAGTTTCAATAATATATTGTTCTCGGCTACAATATATCTTTTGAATGAAAAAAAAAAAACGTTCAATTTTATCATGTTATTAAAGTCAATAGCGTTTTGTTTAGACTAATAAATTCGATTATTTACACCAACAATTTTACAATTGAATTAACGCAATTTCATTCAATAACACCAATCATATTGGATCAATGATTTTTTGTTCTCAGTGTACCATTAAAATTGCGCCATCATTTGGGGCTAGAACTAGGAGACAAGCTGAACATGACGTGTACCAGGAATCAACACGACATCAATGTTCATTGAGTTCCTGGAATGTTCAACGTCGATAAAGCGACTATTCCGCCAAATCAACCTGGACGAACGTTGATTCGTGACTAGTCACTAGCAAGGATTAAGCATCATGATCAAAGGATCTTCGTTAAGGTGAATCTATCGTTCCCTCCTTGCTATATGGACACTTCAACAGTAAAACGCTTCTCAATACCTTGGAGTGTTTCTATCCTTGGTCACCGGTAGATATCTGTCGAGAAAAATGCTGCCGAGAAGAGCTACCGTGCCATAAAGCGCGAACGTGCCCGCTGGCGTAAGTACGTTAAAGGCTTGGGGACCTGTTTTCACGACCGTGAAGAAGGATAAAAAAACGATCCCCGCACTGAGACCGGATCCAATGACGCGGTTGTTATCGTTGAATAGTTCAGCACCGAGTAACCATGGCAATGGTTAGAAGACACTGAAGATTCCTGCCTTGCTGACAATGGCTAGCCAGGGTCGTTGGAATCGGCGAAAGTGCACGTAGAGAGAGAATCAAAAGCCTTAGGCACCTTCCAAGCAGGTATAACATCCATGATATGAATCTTGTCTCATCAGCCAGCGAGCAAGAACATTGGATGATCGTCATGATTCTTCCCACACCACCGTCTTCTAGGTCCCGGTTCGTCTTAAATCATTTTAACGCAATGGAACATGACTACGTTACAGAGAATCGACAAATCAGGAACCCAAATGTGTACAGGGCCATTGAGAAGATTCTCCTCAACATCTGGCCTTCGAATTCCAATGCCATGTCATTTGCCAACGTAATCACGCATCCCCGTTTGTGTTAGAACATCGCCGAGATGCCGACACAAAGAAGTCTAGCTGTATGATGAGACGAATGTACGCTCAAATCAAATATGATCTGTACTGCCTCCATCCGAATATTGCGTCATACTAATTTCGTACCATCATAAGAGAACGTGGCAGCCAGACGATGAGTCTTCAACTGACCAAAATTATATCTAGACCGCTATCTTTCATTCCACCATATTCAATAGACGACACGTCCGATTGTTCGCATTGGTTTTGCATCGATTGTTAAGAATAGTTTGAAATCAAGTGGCAATCGTATGGCAGTGATCAGCAGTTGACTTCTAAACATGTTAAGCATAGAAAGATCCACCGATTATCGTCATGAGTACACCTGGAAAGTTGATTTGACGGTTGAGCGAAAGAGGGAAATACGTCTTCGCTCCCATAGTGTACCGGAGCTGGTAAATCGTACACTATAGGTATGTACAAGTATATATATATACATAGTACCCTAGTGGCCGCGTATATAGCTGGGACGTGATCACCGTGAAGACGTTTACCGCACGACCGAGCCGTGTTCACGGATCACTGTGTATCATAAAACGAATTGTGTCCGTCATCGGCAGTGCGTGAACTTACGAAATGAATGAATCAAGCCCGTGCTTCATTTTCGTTTCGCCGTGACGATGATTTCGCAAAGTCCTCCCATAAATCATGCTTCATGAATATATGTTTGCCATTTTGATAGCAGCATGATCGAAAGATTCTTTTATCCAGCTATCCAACGAGATAACATCACCCTCAGTTACTCATATTCCAAATCTTGCAATGACGTTGTTCGTTGCAATGTTTCAATGCATCTTCATCGATCTAATACTTCAGTCTCGCGTCCATCAAATAGTCAGAGCTACTAGACAGCCTGCGCTGATCGGATCAGGCCGGGAATCCACAAGGTTATGTCTCGACGCGGTCATCGTTTTGTCGTCCACGTCATACGTCAAGTTCCAAGCAGGTTGTATAAATATTTGATCAATACAACCCGCCGCGAGAGAGATCCTTTCCTGAATAGCCTAGACGCAGATCCACATGTACACATGTGGATTTGTGCCTCGAATCGGAGGGACGGGGCGACCACTGCGGAGGCCATAAACTAGTGGCCTGTCGCAGGTGTTCGTAACAGCCACTCGTACCAGCGCAGCGTCGCGTCGCGGTGGTGAAGTTTACCGCGCGTTTTCTCCGCACCACTATGTGGTCCTTTCGGTTCTTTCCTTGTCGGCAGCTGGAGGCGCCTCGGCTTGGGCAACCTACTCAGCTCTCGAGCATGTCATGTTCCTAAACGGACATCGAAAAAACATCCGAAACATGTCCGAGGGTACAAATCGCCAAGCACACGAACTCCATGATAGCCAACGGAAACTGTGGTGCTGTTGGGCTAATAGGGGGTGATAACATGCAGCAGCGTTCTAGACTACAGCTCAATTAAAAATGGACATCCTACATGTATGTCCGGAATACCCAGGTACCCGAGTTGATAAGGGGTGATCGTGTTTCTGAAGGCTTGCAACGATCGACCAGCTGTTTTGGTAGTCTCAGCCAGTCGGCAGTGTTTTCCATGCAAGCTTTCTCAACCTTCTCCTTTCTCCGTGCTCCGGTGCCTCCAGTGATCCACGAGGACTGATTTCCCTGGCATTTTGTCTGTGAATTAGCCTCTGTAGGTGATGCCATTATCCCACAGCTTTGAATATAAATGTGTATATACGTATGCATGTATAATCAGGTCTATATGTAGGCGCTTATGTATATCATGGAAATGGCACGAATAGAACAAAGCGAGAACGATAAACGAGGGTCCAACACGCCAGGCCATCGCCCCCCTCGTGGCTGTGCACATAGCTTTGTACGCCTCCACACTCAACTTCTACGCACTTATACACAGAAGAAGAGGCGCCTCTCGCGAAGAAATTACGGCTGCTGTTACGCGCCGCCGGCTGGCTGGGCGGTGCGCGAACGAACTCAAAACTTCGGGGCTTCCGTGGCTTCGGCTCTTTTGCTGAGCCTGCGATGATGGCTGGATGGTCGGTGGCAACCTGGGAGGAAGGGGCTCTGCTTTTCGCAAGTGCAAATTGAAATCGCGCACCCGAGCTACACACTACCACCAGTCGTTTCATACTTTTACCTTCTACCGCGACCTCTCGCATTCCCCGACTACCTTTCCGCGTCCCCTCGTTTGGCGTTGAAATTCTCTCCAAGAGGCTCAACCTCGCTTGGATCATCGCACTCACCTGAAATGAGCAATAAAGGGCAAATATCACTTGCAGGAAAAGCGCAATCGCGGTGGAAATTCATTATAATGACAAAAACGATGTTCGGAGATTGCTCCCTCATTATTTTGGATGGCTCAGATGAGCCTAGTCTCCAGAAGCACCAATATCGATTAGCCATGCATCATCTGCACTGTGCTTAAGTACGAGTAACTTCATTGTTTATCGATATTTTTCAATAAAAACAACCTCAAAACCTAGCAACACTACCTGTGTATCAATTGTATGTAAAATATCGACCTCGCTAACTCAGCACTCTCATCAGAAAATAATATTGAAAATAGACCCGTTTTTTGTGCCCCAATCTGATGGAGACCCGTTAAAAGTTCGGCATCTTCGATGTTCCTCGATCATAATGAATGTTGAGGGACACGAAGTGCCTCAGCAACCAAGCTACCGAGTCTCAAAAGGTTTTGAGGCCCGAGGCCACTGGGCCTAGATTTTTCAATCCCTAAGCTCCAACTCTTGATCATCCTCATCAAGTTCTCGTGTTACCAGGATGATCGCGTGCCTCATCGTTGTTAGTCTCGCGTACGCGAAGAATTATTTCCCATCGCACTGGGCTGCATAAACCGAGTTTGTGACCGGATCGTTTATGGAACAGGAACCAAACCCGATATTATGGTCCAAGCTCCGTAACGTATTGTATTTATGGTCGCTGAGAAACGCCCGTGTGTGCGCGTGTGTGTGATCGGAATAGATTGATCTGACAATCGATCATCGAATTGTACGTCCGCAACGTCCGATATCAAAGCACACAGCGATGCCCGGTATAATATCGCGATGGGTTTCTCATGACGTTTCACGAATGTAAACTCACCGCTTGACATCCACAATGTGCAGTGAAATTTGCACACACGGTAGTATCCCACGTAGGCTATCCACGCGAATGCATCAGAGTTTGGTGACGTGCATATGGAGAAGAGGAGCACGGTGCACATATCCAGAGCTGTATGACGTGCATAGAATCAGAGCAACTGGGCAATAGCACGCATACGTCGATGTGCCGCGTATTTGGTGGTCCCCGAAGCCCTCCCTCTTTCTCTGTGATATGTACATATCGATTTACATTCTGTGGATATCCCGCACGATTAGCACACGAGCGGACTTCACCCACGCACACGTGGAGTCGTCCCTCGTGTCTATATAGCAGTACATGTTTATCGTACAATAATACATGGAATGCCCCCCTAAATATATCGGTATGCCAGTTATCCGGGCCGGACACACCAAATCGAGACGTTCTCTTCGCGGTCTCCTCGAATGCACGCGGTCAATTGCGGAAAATTTATCATCGCAGAGCTGCACGCTCAGGCTGAAGGGTTGAGTACACCGACATGGTCGAAAGTCACATTGAACAACGTTCAAACGCAACGAAAATTCATTGTTTCCAATTGATAAAAATTCTTCACGACGATTCAAGCTTGGAAAATCACTGGAACATTTTTACGTATTCTTAGTGGAGATTTATGATCACAATTTGCGGAAAGGTTTTGGATAATAGAATGAAAAAATCGTTACATTCCAAGGATGCTAATTTCAACATCACTGAAAACTGGCGTGTTTTGGATGTTTTTTTACAAGCTTTTATTTAACTTGACTTAGTGTGGGATGAAAAATGGAAAATCGATATTTCACCCACTTCCCGACTACTTGGAGCTCTGAAATTTTGGAAACATGCATCTAAGAGGCGACAATGCATGATCCAACTTCATTTTTTTTCAACGTTTAAATATAACTTGCCTTTTTGTGAGATACAAAACGGAAAATCGATATTTCACCGACTCCCCGACTATTTAGAGCTCTGAAATTTTGCAAACATGCATGTAAGAGGTGACAATACATGGGAAGAGCATGAGAACACATGAATTGGCTCTAAGTGCTCTGGGATTGCACAATCGTTAAAAGGGTCCAACAGGTAAAACAGGTTAAAATATAAGGTCCATTAGGTGGTAAGCCAACATCTATGATAGATGCCACCTATCATAGTTCTCCAGGATTTTTCCTGACAATCAACCAATTCGTTCGTTAGGAAGGATTAATCCCTCTTTGCAAAAATGTCAGAGCTTTGGTAAAATCAATTAGATTAAAAGTATGAAATAATTTATGTCAATTTTTTTTAACTTTGCACTAAAGTAAAAAAAAAATTCAACAAGTCACCTATATGTGACTATAAATAAAAGCTTGGAGCGCTTAAAATTTAGATACATAATCTTTAATTTACATAAATCCGTTAACATATAAACTGTATTTAATTGATTGTAAATAACCTTAGATTTCTTAAATAAAAATCCTAAAACTGAGTACATACGTATGATAATAATTTCTCTAATTTTTATCAAGTCATATATAGGTGACTTGATAAAAAAAATGATTTTTTACGTTTTAGTACATTAAATAAGAGCCAGTTAAAAAAAAAATTCGTAGCAGTCCGCCGAAAATGGAGAGGAAGATATATCGTATATTATTTATATTTTGCCTACGTGAGTTTCAAAAATTTTCTGAAATCATTACTATGTATACAAAAATCCAAGAAGAGCCTCGCGAAACAATGTTTTATTTACAGTCCGGCAAGCCGAATTTTTGCGTTTCGCGAAAAAACACAAATGATCACATTTCAAAGTCGAAATATTTTTTTCTCCAAATTTCGGGTTACAATTGTTCATAAAAACGTTCTAAATAAAAACACAGCTCGCGAGACGATAGAAAACCAATTTTCTAAGGATGAATAAAGGGCGAGTTAAGATAGATTTTCTTGAACTGTTCAGATTATCGCGCAGACCTTCTTAAAAAATGTACTTTTGAGAAAAACTACCCGCTCCTGTTGTCATTGGACCAATGGTGCACGATCTTTGATTCGCAGCAGTCGGAAGAACCAGTACAAAAAAGCGTCCAGAGCATTTGCGTGCTCGCTGCGAGCTCTTGCGAATTTTCGGCTCAGCCTCAAGCTCAGCGGGACCGGACAAGGTGTACAAACGTGTTTTTCGCACGTGGACCATTCGCCGTTGATCCTCCTACACTGTCGCTCATGTCGTCCAAGCTGAAATAGCGGACTCGTAACATGCGTCATCCTGAACGATGTAGAAAAGAAAACATTGCAGTCGGCCTGCCCTTTCATCGTAGGTCTTTTTTGTCCCGACATTCTTTTTCGTTCGCGGAGCATTCTACCTTACAGTATCTCCGCGTATACTATATATATACGCAGAGCACAAGACTGTAAATATTGTCCAGACTCGAAATGTTGCGTGGTCCGAAAAACTGGGAACTGAGTACCGATACGCCCACAGATGCAACCCGGGCGCAGTTTGTTCAGCTTTCGTGGCCTGTTTCAATTTCGCCGTCGTAGAAATGCCCACTTGGTATACGTTCATAGTCATATTTTATAGCCCACAAACGAAGAAGAAACGTTTCTAAAATAAACCAAAAGTATGCAGAGTAGTCATGTAGAGTGTCATTCATTATAAAATTAATCTTCCAAAAGATCCAAAAGTATGAAGAAATGATGTCGTGCGTTAAAAATTGAGGACGGCTGGATGAGACACGTTGATGACGAGAGCGAGGTTGGAACAAACGTTCCACTTTTTGTCACCGCACCCGATAACGCGCGAGGGTAATCGCCATTTAATGGCCCTGTAATGTCCTGCCAAATGGTAACTTTCGAAGAAACAATTTGCCGCTCTCCGGAGTCGATAAATTCGGGCTTTGTGTAGTGCCTGCGTACAAGGGTTCCGAGAGCTCTGGAGCTTGTACGTGTAGTCAAGTAACGA
This sequence comes from Ophion obscuratus, assembly GCA_964007375.1. Classification (NCBI taxonomy): domain Eukaryota; kingdom Metazoa; phylum Arthropoda; class Insecta; order Hymenoptera; family Ichneumonidae; genus Ophion; species Ophion obscuratus. The sequence goes on along the minus strand of OZ023312.1, from coordinate 87,306,304 downwards.
CCCTGTGAAATTCTCGGATGTCGCGTTTACGTTTCGTAGCATTCCATTTGCCATTATAGAATTATTACACGGTGCGACGAACATAGCACACGATCTTGGAAACTTGCAGTCGAGTCTTTCTTCTTGGCGAATGTGAATTCTTCGGTAGTATAGTGGTCAGTATCCCCGCTAGATATCGAAAAGGAAACCGCTTGTGGCCTCCTCTGTGGCGTTACCCTCTTAGTGTATAACCTACAAATGTCAACGTCCAATGATGTTCCTCCTTCTTTCGAAGTGATGTTTCTCCTTAGTTCTGTATTATTACACTTCACAATTGCATTTCCAAAAAAAAAATGTAATCGATAGTATCATCTTGTAGCTATAATCCCTGAAAATGCCATTGCAATATCTCTAAAATTGCACGAGCTACAGCTTCTAACAGTCGGTTGGGCGAGCAGTAGCAGCACCATACTTCAAACTTTAAACGCGTTTTTCTCGAAAAACTGTTTTCAAAGTCGGTGGACATGATATCTCGCGAATCACTTGATGGATCGTTTCCAAATTTACAGGAGATACGATGAGAAACATCCAAAGATCTTTGACGATCTTACTTTTTTTAAATCGATCCTCATTTTCTGATAGTTACGTAAAAATGACCAATTTTTTCATAGATTTTGTATCCTCGAGTTTCAATTCGTCGCCACGTTGTTAAAAGAAAATGATTTAAAATATCGACGATCGTCAACGACTCGGATTTATTGTTAGTTTGAATAATCCGCTTGGTTTTTAGATTTCGGATGGACCATTTAAGATGGACAGTGTCCACCGCCAAACGACATGAAAAAGAAACCTTCATCTGCCGGCGGCCATGCTTTTGTTGTTTTTCTGTATTTTTTGGTAATTTTTTAGGGCAGTTAATATATGTACTTTTGTGTTGAAAAAAAATGCGTTCCTTTTCCACCAACCATTTCCCAGAAAAAAATCAGAGTTTGGCCATTTTTCCGGCCTCTAGGTAAATGTAGCTCCTCAAGAAATACTTCGAGCACCAGTTTTCTTATAGTAAAAGATTCTCCTATGTTCATGCAAAACTGAAATTTTACATCCATAAGTTACGTCGCTAAAAATCCTGTTTTATTCTATTATTAAATTCTATAGAAAAATCTACCAAACCTTATAATTTAACTTAGCTGATAGAAAACAGCCTAAAGTTTACCAATTATAATAGAATAAGATGCGTTTGGTTTGAAAAGTTTACTGTACGCAAAAACTCTGTATGGCAATGATAGTGCAATTAAAAAAAAAACTTTGATGAAAAACAAAAAAATCCGTATCTCCGGCTATCCCCCTCGATTCCTCGCCAGCGAGAATTCTTATTTATTTATATTTCAAACGTAGCGACAGAGCGGTTTTATTAAAAATACTTTTCGATTTATAAAATTGTCTGATCGATTGCGAAAATCAATGCGGATGCTAAATAATTTCCATTCCATTGCACAAAGCCAAAGACGAGCTTACGATCGCAACGAATTCTGCGCCAACTTGATCGATGACGTAGGGACAAAGAAAAACTCTTTAGGAGTGGTGTTTTAAGGTACACAACCGATCATTATTGTTTGTCGTTGCCGGTATTATTATCGTGTTCGTGCGTGCAGATGGGAAATAATGGTTCGCCAACACTGAAATGTCCAGCGAAAAACAGAGAGTGAAGAAGAAGGTATAACGGTGATGGCGTTTGGGTTTTTTGGGGCTCGCTTGTTGGTTTGGGTCTCTTTGTTCGGCTGCTTGTTTGTTTGCTTTGTTTCATTGGTTAATTGGGTTCGTAAGTTGATTGAAGTGTTCGTTTGTATGTTTTGTATTGTTTCCTTCTTTAGGTTTGTTTACTTGGTTGGAAACAAACATACCTGATCAGCTAGAGAAACAGATCCAAACAACCCCGAGCTCCAAGGTATGTTTGTTTGACTTTTCTTGTTAATTTATTGGTTCATTTGTTTAGTTACTTCGGGTGTGTTCGGGTTTGCTTTGGTTGGTTGTTTGCTTTGTGTCGTTGGTTGAGTTTGTTTGGATTATTTTGAAACGTTATAACGCTGGTGGTTCGATGGTCCTTGAGTCTCCATCAATTCGCATCGAATTTGCCTCTTATGTAGTTTCCTTCACGTCCACTGTCGAGTCGTATGTGCTCATTGTGACGCCAAATGCCGACTGGTTATTGGGAACGTCTTCAGCACGCCTGAAGCTTCGCTCCCCATGGCACCGTAGTCAATAAAACTTGTACTCTCGTTCTACGAAGGCAGTGTGTGTGTGTGTGTGTATGTGTGTGTGTGTGTGTGTGTGTGTGTGTGTGTGTGTGTGTGTGTGTGTGTGTGTGTGTGGGTTGATAGTCGCGGTCGACCGAACTTGTGACTATCGTCGATCTCGCTCTCTCGCTCTGCGCCCCTCTACGAGTACGTGACCTTCCAACCAGCCGCAAAACATACACAGCCTATATATATGTTTGTCTGGGATGTTTGTATATCGCTAGCGTCAGGCCACGCGGCTTAGCTGGGAGAAAGAATGAGTTTCTTAACACATTGAATATGTGGTAAGAAAGGCCAAGTGAGGGAGTTTGAAGGACGAAGAGAGCTCTGACCACTCTCGACGACCAGTCATCGTGAGCGTTTCGGGATGAACGCCACACGAGCTACCGCGAAAGAAACTTGAATCGTAAAAGTTTAATGGGTTGCGGCGTACGAGTTTCCGGTGACGGCTGAGCAACCCTCGTCCCGGTTGGAGGCTTTGCAGCCCTGCGGTAAAATTGACCGTGCGGTCTGTGCGGTGGTAGATCGAAAAGTCCTATGTCGAGAGGCCGATATTGACATTGACATCGAGGAACTCAAGCTCTGCCGGCTATCCAGAGACGCAATTTAGACCAGGTGGCATCCATTCGGTCTTGGCTGACTCAGACCTGTTCAGCATTTGTATGTTCATACGTTGTGATTGGTGTACCGAAGTTTCCAGGTGGTATCCATCAATTGGGAATTCTGATCGGCCACAGCCTAGCTTGATGGAATCCCCAGAAAGAATGACCATTTTCCAGATGTTTTCCAATGAGGCGAAAGAGCTGTTGGTCTTGGCGTAACGAAGTACGATTTGCCCAACGTTGCTAGCCGGAAGTAGCAACTTCGAGAGCTGCACGAGGCTTCGAAACATACCGTAGAAAAGTTTCCATAGCGCAAGAAAGGACAAGGCAAAAACCTCGTTTGAGTCTGAAGTACTGCTGAGCGGAAGTCACTACGAAAGCTACGGTGCAAGACTGAAAGATGCAGGGAAAGAAAAGTCCCTCATTATATTGTGCTTTCAATGAGAAGCTTAAATATTCCGCGTGATGGGATTTCGCCCCGCAACTGTGAGGATCTCAATGGCGCCTGTCGATTGATGGTACTTTCATTGCACACGATAGAATTGGGTATGCTCAAAACTCGCCAAGCTCAAGTCGAGACCAATAATTTCCCTTCTTCTCGCGAAAGCTTCCTAGCAAATTGGAGCGGCTCCCAAAGCACGATGGATGGAACAGAGGCAAGCGAGGGAATCGATCCCAGACTATTGTGTCGGCAGGAAATGCCCAATTATTTGGTCGTCGATGACGGCTACCGCTTAGAATTTGCAGTCTTCGAGTGGACTATTTGCCAAAAATAGTTCATGATTTTGCGGCGGGGCTTACAGACGAGAACGGAAACTCCCCCATGGGGACCCCTTTATTAGTGTTTGTTAATTTTTAATAATTTTTTTATGTCCATATCGATGTTCTTGTACCCCCTGGATACGAATTCATCATTCATATCTCCCAAAACCCTCAATTTCAATAAAAAAAATCGTCGAATGTGTGTGAAAAAGGGTTTTTCACGTTGAGCCGATATAATTTTGAGCTTTCTATAAAAACCCAGTGATATTCGTAATCAGGGTTGCAAATTTTGTAATGAAAAAGTAATGCATTATTCATTACTTTTTTAATGGGTAATGAAAAAATATTTCATTATCCATTACACTACATTCAGTAATAAAAAAAAATCCATTACTCATTACATTATATTTTGTAATGTAAACAATTTCCGTTACTCATTACTTTGGATTGTGTAATGTAGAAAATGTCCATTACTCATTACATTATATTTTGTATTGTAAAAAATCTCCATTACTCATTACATTACATTTTGTAATGTGAAACATTTTCATTACAAAATGCAATGTAATGTGTAATGACAAAAAATGTCATAACACATTACATTGTAATGGGTAATGGCCATTTTTTACATTACAAAATTAAATGTAATTTTTTTACATTACGAAATACAAGGTAGTGGGTAATAGAATTTGTTCACATTACTAATGTAATGTAAAAAATCTTCATTACTCGTTACTAGATAATATGGATTATTATTCATTACCCATCGGGTCAGATCGACCCAGTGCAAAAACCGCTGCCCCTAATGGGAAACGAATAATAATCCTCATTACATTGTAATGAGTAATGGAGATTTTTGACAGTGCATTGCAATAGTAATGTGAAAAAATGCCATTAATCATTACCTTATATTTTGTCATGTGAAAAAATTCCATTGCTCATTACATTACATTTTGTAATGTAAAATATTTCCATTACTCATTACATTGAACTTTGTAATGTAAAAAAATTCCATTACCCATTACATTGTAATGGGTAATGAACATATTTCACATTCCAAAATGTAATGTATTGAGGAATGGAAAATTTTTACATTACAAGTTCCAATGTAATGAGTAATGAACATTTTTTACATCAGAAAATTCAATTTAATGAATAATGACAATTGTTTGCATTACAAAATGTAATGTAATGAGTAATGGAAATTTTTACATTAGTGAATGTAATGTAATGGGTAGTGAAATTTTTTTTCATTACAAAATGTAAAGTAATGGGTAATGAAAACGCTTTTTTCATTACAAAAAGTAATGCATTATTTGCAACCCTGTTCGTAATCAACGAAAAATTTCCCCTCGTACGAAAATTTATAAAAAACATGTCTATAATTTGGGGGAGGGGAGGAGGGGGTGAAAACGATTTTGGTAGACTTAGCTAATGCCGTTAAGAAAATGCCATTTAGTTGATCGAGTTACGATTGTATTTTCAATTTTGGCAGAATTTTAAAGTCGGACCATCAAATTTCGCCAATTTCTCCATACCCCCTTGGATCTTTCGCGGATATTTGTCGAGTGCATATTCCGAAAGAAGTCATTAAGAAATCGGGACGAATCCAACGGCATTAGCTAAATCTGCTGAAATCGTTTTCAACCCCCCCCCCCCCCCCCCAGGTAGAATTTTTTTGCTCCGTGCTGACGCACGAAGTGGAGTTTCAGGTCGGAACAGAAAATACATGAGTACCGATTCAACGAAGCCACTTATTTTTGGCCAAGATAGGAACTTGTTTGGATTTTTAGTTTTTGTTACCAGTCCATTTCGATCTATTTTTATCCCCTGAATACGAATTTAACAATAATGTTCTACAAAACTGTCGATTCGCTTAAAAAATAATTTATGGAATGTGATTGACACTCTTAAGCTTGCTAAATCAGACATCGAAGTGACGTTCCTTGCAAGAGGCCCAGCCACTCTGATAGTTGGCTCTACCATCCCAACCCGGTCCTGTGGCGCAACGGATAACGCGTCTGACTACGGATCAGAAGATTCCAGGTTCGAATCCTGGCAGGATCGACAATTTTTTTTTGTTCCTTAAGCTTTTATAGACGAAACTGTTGTTGTATTGCAAAACTGGGGCGGATACATATTGTAATTTATTTTCGGGTGGAACTTGCAGCGTTGTAAAAAGAAAGTGTGCATCATTAATTCCTCGATATTTCGCCTACGCATGAAATATCTAAACTGGGCGCATAATGAATAGATTTATTATTTATGTTACATTTTATATTATTGATTTATTTTATATTTATATATTATTGATTTATTATTTATGTACACTTATGTACACTACTTCATTTTTAGTATAAATATTTTCATAAATATTGATATGTGAATGGGCAGTTTCGAAATAATTTTATCTGAAAACGGTTTTTCCATAATTGTACAGAAATATGATCTTTCGTCAATAACAAACAATGAGATGAACACGTTTATTCAATCTTCTACAATAAAAATTGGCGATACAAACAAAAACGAAATAAAAAGGGGAAAAAAAATGTGGCCCATGAGGGGATCGAACCCGCGACCTTCGCGTTATTAGCACGACGCTCTAACCAACTGAGCTAATGGGCCAGTTGAGAACCTTTGCGTATTGTAACCTCATGACCATACCGCTCTCACTTACATTAAATTTCTGAACTTACGGGGTTAGGCCACTCTGGAGGCCGACAAAATTGGCTTTTTGGGGATTTTCTTTCAGAAAAACTACAAAATTAATCGAGATTACAAAAAAGGGTGTTTATCATACATATCAGTGGCTGTGTAGAATCATTTTTTTTAGCGATTCATTTAAAAATGGCGGCTGTGCAGCGTTTATCTCAAAACTGCATTTTTTAACGGCGGGGTAAAGTTAATTTGGCGAAAAAAGGCATGTTTTTAAGATTTTTTTTGGCGTAACGAATAGTGTTCGTTTATTCAAAAATTTATATATAAAAAAGCAACATTTGAACAACATTCTCCTAAATTTGCATTGCAAAATATTCAAAATTGAGCGAGTGAAAATTAAACCCCGGAGGCGCCTCGAAAAAAAGTTGGTTTGCAAAAAAAATCAAAATGCATTTGTTAAAGGAGATGTTTCTCGAGGTAATGAAGGGCGGATTTTTTTTTCTGTTTTTAGATTTTTCGATTTTTCGTAGCACTTGGGAGCCAAAAACCCGATTTTCGCTAAAAAATCGGCTAATTTGTTGTTGAAAAATTAGTAATTATTAAAAAAAAAGTCGGTTTACTGACGATAGTTGAACGTGACAACGTCATAAGAAAATACTGATGGAATGGTTTCATTTTTCAAAAGAAAATTTTTATATTGTTTGTTTGATAGATATTTTGTATGGATATAGAGAAGGAGGTAAATGGAAATCACAATTGAATTGATCAAGTTACATTTATTTGTACGCATAAATACAATTATGTCAATTTTTATTTATTTTTTTTTACAATGTACATATTTTTTGCAAGTATGAATGTGCTTTGAGCAATTGTTTTACAACTTTTATTTTTTCATAAAATTCTTCGTTCAGAAAATCATTTTAAATTTACAAAATACTTGAATAAAATGTATTGTTTAAATTTCTACTCGACTGTTAAAATTTAATTTTTGATTTTATTATTTTATAACAATAAATTTTGTATTGACATTATTTCTTTCAGCAAGTAAACTGAATAAAAGTTGTTGTTCAATTAGTTACTTAATTATTTTTGCAAATTTAATTGTAATTTGTTGTAAAAAAGTAATAATTTTGAATAATTTATTATAAGAATAAACTGTGATTAAATTATTGTTCATAAATCTTAAATTTAAAATTTAAAATTTGGAAACACCATTAAAATTTTTGTAACTCTAGCTTTTAAACAGCCCGCCTCAATGTGTTTGATATAGGAGAAAATTGTTCCCTTTGACGGCTGGCTGGTCCAACCTGTCATTTCAGACACGTTGTTATGATATGTGGAAGATTTAACATTTATGTTTTAATTTTTTGAAATCATAACTACGCTCGATAATTATTTCGATCGAATAGTAAAGCAATTGATTTTTACTCATCGTGAAATAGTTCTGTTAACTTATTGTTATAGTTTTGTCAATTATAGCATAACCTACAATCGCTGCACTAGCGGACCGATGCTATTTATTTTAATGATGAAAGCACGAATATTCGACAATATATCACTGAACATATATTTAATATCGAAAGAATTATTACCTTTATCGCCGCAATTATCGTTGCTATAAACAATTGACACCACATGCACTTTTCACTGCACTTCATACTTGACGAAAACATGTACATGTATTATTGTATAGCAGCTGTCCACGCGGACGCATCGCTCATGGCCTCTGCACACTGCGCGCGATGGGCGACAAGCGATGAGCGATATCCAATGAGAACTCGAGTATGACGGAAATGCTCTATGAGAGTGACGTTGCCATTGGATATCGCTCATCGCTCGTCGCTCGTCGCTCGCAGTGTGCAGAGGCCATCACTCAAGTAGGAGAGAGACAGATGTCGAACGCTGCCGAACGCTGCCGAACGCGGAGGCCGATTGTGCCTCTTTGTCGCTCGTTCCGCGCTCTCGCTTACACTTCAAGCCTTAGATGGAACGCCTCAGAGCGAGGTAACGGCGATGAGTCATGCTTTTTCGTGCGTGCAGCCGGCTCCATCGAATTATAAGACGTTATCACGTCAAAAACAAAAAAGCTCTCGACAATACCTGGTGAATTATGTGAAAAAGTACTGTGCAAAATTTCAAAGCGATTGGTCCAATAGATTTTGAGTTATCGTGCACACGGACTTCAAATATGACAAGTCTCCGAAAAACGGTTTGAAAAACGCAGAAGAGAAGAGAACGGCATGGAGCAATAGACGCTCAAATACTCATAACTTCGTCAATTTTACTCCGATCGACTTGAAATTTTAACACAATATTCTTGATATATTAGGCATTCATTTAAAAAATTTAAAAAAAATGAAAAAAAAAATTAAATACTTTACCCCGCCCTTAAGTTGGCCGGAAACATAACTCAGACAATTTTCAACCGATTCACTTGAAATGTTGAATATATCTTGGGAAATACATTGTCTATGGAAGTACGTAGGATATTTTTTTAATATTGCATAGTTCATTTGTTATTAACAATTATCTGGAGATTTTTGGGGAAATTTTTCACTTTCCAAAAATCTCCAAATTTCCAAAAAGGCCAAAAAGGAGCATATTTTGTGATTTTTCTTTCAGCGAAACCACAAAATAAGTCGAAATTACAAAATAGGGGTTTCATTATACACGTACTTGACTATACAAAATTATTCTTTCACAGCGATACATGTCAAAATGGCGACCGTGCAGCATTTGTCCGATGACGCTTTTATTTTTGGAAGGTCAACTTTTGGAAGGTCAATAACGGCCGGACCAACACCTCCTATGATTTTTTAATTATGATGAGACACTACAGTTTTTTCGATTATACATAAGAATAGCTATAGAAGTACGTGGGATTTGTTGATATCTTGTTTTTTGTCAAAATAGCGCATTTCGAAAACAAAAAGTATAAAATGCAATGAAAAAATCGTCAGAGAATTTTTTATAAAAAAAAGGAACTATGCAATCTAGTTTTAAAAATCCTACGTAGTGCCTTAGCAAATGTAATTCTAAATATGAGGCACTCCACGTCACTTCAGCCAGTAAAAAAAAATCCACAAATAATATTAAAAAATCGAGTTACTTTATTGAAAAATATTCACCGAGTGTTTAAATTTAAAAAAAAAATTTGACGTTTTTTCTCGTTGATTACAATTTTTTAACATTTTTCCATTCAAATGACTGTATCTTTGGCAGGATTTCACGTATTTACATTCGTAAAAAAGGAGAATGTGCGTCTTTTTATAGCCTTCCAGAAAAAAATTAATTTACATTTTATTGAGTAAGTCGAACGTCCGTTTATGGGCAAAATATGCAAAAATATTTTTTTACTCAAGGAAAGACACCCGTTATTTTATTTTTTTATTTCCCCGAATTGTGAATACGAAAAACGGATTTTTCGTATTTTTTACATTACGGGATTCCTAAACACCGTGAAGTAAAAGCTATTTTTATTTTTTTGATTGATATTCGATTGAAGAGTGTGGAGCATTCCAAGGCTCCAATACATATGACATATATGCCATATGTATTTCAAAAACCTGGTAAACATACAGCGAGTGCTCCACACTCTTCAATGGAATATTAATAAACAAAAGTTTTGAATAAAAATAGCTGTTACTTCACGGTGTTCAGGAATCCCGTAATATAAAAAATACCAAAAATCCGTTTTTCGTACTCACAATTCATTTCGTATTCACTCCGTATTCACAATTTGGAGAAATTCTTAAAAATAAAATAACGAGTGTCTTTCCTTGAGAAAAAAAATATTTTTGCATATTTTGCCCTGAAACGTACGTTCGACTAGCTCAATAAAATCTAAATTAATTATTTTCTGGAAGGCTAGAAAAAGGAGCACATTTTCGTTTTTTACGCATGTAAATACGTCAAACCCTGCCAAAGATGCAGCCATTTGAATGGAAAAATATTAAAAAATGGTGATCAACGAGAAAAAACGTTAAAAACTTTTTTAAAATGTCGACACTCGGTGAATATTTTTCAATAAAGTAACTCGATTTTTCAAAATTATTTGTGGATTTTTTTTACTGGCTGAAGTGACGTGGAATGCCTCATATACAGTTAAAATTTCAAGTGAATCGGTTGAGATTTGTTTGAGTTGAGAGTCCGGCCGATTTGAAAAATGTAGTCTTGAGATAAACGCGTTTAAAGTTCGTAGAAAGTCACGACATGAATAATATTTCAATACCTTGAAGGGGTTAGGCCACTCTAGAGGCTGAAAAAATAGGCTTTTTGGGGATTTTCTTTCAGAAAAACTACAAAATAAATCGAGATTACAAAAAAGGGTGTTTATCATACATATCAGTGGCTGTATACAATATTTTTTTTGAAGCGATTCATTTAAAAATGGCGGCTGTGCAGCGTTAATCTCAAAACTGCATTTTTTAAGTTGGCCGGAAACATAACTCAGACAATTTTCAACCGATTCACTTGAAATGTTGAATATATCTTGAGAAATACATTGTCTATGGAAGTACGTAGGATTTTTTTATACTGCAAGGTTCATTTGTTATTAACAATTATCTGACGATTTTTTAGGCAAATTTTTAGAAAGTGAAAAATTTCGTCACATAATTATTAATAACAAATGAACTATGCAATATAAAAAAAAATCCTACGTACTTCCATAGACAATGTATTTTTCAAGATACATTCAACATTTCAAGTGAATCGGTTGAAAATTGAGTTATGTTTCCGGCCAACTTAAACAATGCAGTTTTGAGATAAACGTTGCACAGCCGCCATATTGAAATCAATCGCTTCAAAAAAATTATTGTACACATTAAATATATTACAAAAATTATTGTATACATATGATAAACACTCTTTTTGTAATCTCTATTTATTTTGTATTTTTTCTGAAAAAAAAAAAACATTCCCAAAAAGCGTACTTTTTCGGTCTCTAGAGTGGCCTAAGGCCTTAATCTGCGATGCTTGCAGATAATTTCGAAAATCGAGTACTTAGAGATTATCCACACCAATAATCGTTTGGAATATAATTGTATAGTTACTAAGGTACCTTTTTAACAAAACAAAGAAAAAACAATTTTTAGAAAATCCTACCGTGGCCCCAGCCCTCAATGGATGTAAAAAGCAGAATTATCCGTACAATTCTCCACTACAAAAAGGTCGAAAAAAAACCCAACCAAAATCTTCTCTCTGACTCTAAACCCCGAAAAATTCCCAAAAAAGAAGAGACGCAAACCAACGCAACCAAAATTATCCATACAATTCCAAACTCCAAAAAAAGTCGCGACCAAAGTTCGCCCAATCCTCGTGAGCTTCCCTCTCCAAGGTCGTACCTGCCCCTCCTCCATCTCCAAGTATGGTGAAAAAAAAGTGGCGGGATGACACTTCGTATTTTGTCATTGGCGGTGGCTTTTGTCAAACGGAATCGATGCTCGGCTATTGGGCGATCGCTGCACTTTCTGGCCGATGGCATCGTCGATAGTTCGCGCGGTCGTTCGATTCATCGAGCTTGCGAGGGAGCTTTTCTCCCTCTTGTGTTCTCCGTTATATACGTACACTGGAATAGGCCGATAGGAACGAGCGGACGCGAAACGAATGGGTCGGGCGTTCGCGCGAGCATTAGCATATAAACTAGAAAATGTTTTATCACGTTGCAAACTCTTCGAGTCTCGAGTGTCGGCAAGCCCCGTGGACGGAGAATGGAAAAAGGACGAACAGCTCTCGTCGCCGCCACAGCGCCTCAAACTTCTCCGCTCTCCTTTGCTTCGCCGATTTGACAATAAATAGCAACGCACCAACAAATAGGAATACGCGTATCTGCATACCGATAACAATTCGTATATACAGGGTGAGAAATACAAGGTGGTCATGTGTGTCTGTGATTTATTTTGATGCCTTTTCTTAAAACGGGACGTGTGTGTGTGTGTGTGTGTGTGTGTGTGTGTGTGTGTGTGTGTGTGTGTGTGTGTGTGTGTGTGTGTGTGTGTGTGTGTGTGTGTGTGTGTGTGTGTGTTAGTGTGTGTGTTAGTGTGTGTGTGTGTTAGTGTGTGTTAGTGTGTGTGCGTGTGTGTTAGTGTGTGTGTGTGTGTGTGTGTGTGTGTGTGTGTGTGTGTGTGTGTGTGTGTGTGTGTGTGTGTGTGTGTGTGTGTGTGTGTATGTGTGGGGGGATCGTTATATATGCACAGAGATCCGGTGTTGCAAAATACATAGTAGCCGTCCCGATGCAAAACGAGATGCATATTTATCGGCTTTTAACGACGTCATTAGGCAGCTCCCAGAGCAAATAAACAACCAATGCATCCGATCCATTGCGTATCGCCAAAGTACGTTTACACACCTATATATATATATATATATAGAAATTTGCATGCCAGCAATACCTGACAAAGAATAAATGCGAAGACGAGACGACCGGGCAGACACGGCCAGAAAGATAAGCAGATTTCACTGCTTTGGTTGAGCACAGATGTGTCTTGATTCACAGCAGAGACTCACGGGCATTCATCCACGTTCTTTCTCGAGCTGCCTGACGCGTGGAATATACTAAGTGCCTCGGAAAAAGCCATCATGACATTTGAAAAAAATAAAAAACGACGGTCGCTTTGGAATCTCGAAGGACTGGACAATACTCGTGTGTATCATCGAGTGGCACCATCAAGACAGTACAATTGTGATTGTAATCATTTTTTTTTTGTTTGGGAGGATGCATAGTGGAGCTTATTTGCATGGAATGCAACAAAACATTTTCATTTTGCCATTTCTTAATTTTTGTTACTATCTGAACTCTGTTTTCGCATGTTCAGGTTTAGAACCCGGGTATGGATGGTGAAAAAGGTTTTAGTGATTTCGATAATCTACATGTGGGAAAAGAAAATACTTTCGTTTCCAACGATGCAAACTTCAAAATCATATGAGGAGCTGGCGAAAGGAATGCTTCTTTCGTTTTCTATGAGCACACCGTTATTGGCTCCCAAAATATTTTGCATCCAATCAGGCTCTAAACACCCTAAAATTAGTTTAAAACTGCGTTTTCAAGCAGAAACGGACTTGTCTGGCTGGATGAAAAATTAGTTTCAGATGACCACAGTGATGACGATCATGACATTGAATGCGATTACTATGAGCCTGACACGGAAGAGTTTGTTTGGGAAGATTAAATTGATAATGAAAGACAAATTCATATTCAATTCAAAGAATGTTTTATTTCATAACCGGCTATGTCCATACGATTTTCATTCAAAAGCGGAGTTGTCCACCATTCTCATTCAGAACCGGACTTGTCCAAAATAAAAAAAAAAATCAACAAATGGTAGTGTTTTTTTTTTTATTAAACTAATGCCAGATCCAGCCTTTAGTTTGGCTTATTTTGATAGAGGCTTCATATATTAAAGCTTAAAAATTCTGACTCATATCTATTTGATTATTTTGGTTTTTCACCTCTCCTGAATTACTTTTATTCATGGACAAGTCCAATTTTGTTTCCCAGCTCCTCATATATTTGACAAAACAAGAATGGAAACCCCTCGAAATATATTATTAATTCTTCATTACTGTGCATTCATTTAATTATTATTCTTCATTTCACTATGAATTTATTTCATTGTAATTTCGTTCATCATTTATTTACTTAATCATTATTATTTTTAAATAGGTTTAAAATACATTATTAATTGATTTATGTGAGAAATTATTTATTACACGAATAACATGCAGTATTATATTTAAAGGAAATATTTTATTTACGAACGTGTTATTTTCAGATTACGACTACGGCGGAAGCTGAGCAAGGCTTCATAAACTTGCGCAGCGTTCATCAAGGATTCACGGTGAAACGTCTTCAATTAACGCTGCATCTTTGAAGCGTGTCTAGCACGCCTTCTTTCCATGATTTTTTTTTTTTTTTTTTTTTGACGACTGTTTATCCAAAGCGGCAATCTGAGCGTCCGGACTCGCCGGGCGTATCAAGGGACGACTCGATTAACGCCCTCGTCCCTCCGACGTCCTTTATGGTAGCCGGAGAAAATGGTCGAGCGACACGGACAATTTGTGTAAGCTCGTATCGTGATATGTGCGTTCAGCCCGCGCGTGATTTCTCCTAATTAAGAGACTTCTTCGCGAAAAAGATCGTTGCGCAATGATAACCGCAAGCGAGGATGAAGCGAATACCTAATCTTATCACCGCTTTGATACGTACTTTCGGCAAGATTGCATCGGAGTAATTGGAACATCATTCGGCGCAGGGGGGAGTGGACGCGAGTACTGGAATTACCGAAGAATGTCAATTCGTGAAAATAATAAAAATTTCCCGAGGGCAAGAACATTTGTTCTCGCTGAACAATTCAAACTGAATCGAACTATGCAAATGAACAATGTTCATTTGCATAGTTCGATAACGGAAAACACCAGGGGTCACTCGACGCATCGCATCAACGCTGTTTTAAGGGGTTAGGCCACTCTAGAATTTTCGAAAAATCGATTTTTTTTAATGGTCCTATAGGACCTCGAAAATGATGTCCCAAAAGATTATGTCCGGGAACAATCTCTACGTACTCGGTTTTCGAATTTTTCCGAAGTACGTACGATTTTTTTTTACATTGCATAGTTAATTTGTTATTAACAATTATCTGATGATTTTTTAGGCCAATTTTTCACTTTCCACATTAGACGTGCGCCATTTGGCCAAAAATCAATATATGGAAAAAATCCTACGTACTTCTATAGCAGTTATTATATAGAATCGAAAAAAAAAATCAGTGGCTCATTATAATTCGAAAATTACAGGAGCTGTTTGTCCGGCCGTGGACCCTGGAGAAACGGAGACGTCATCGCAAAAACGCTGCACAGCAGCCATTTTCAAACTAATCGCTTCAAAAAAATTATTGTATACAGTCACTGATATGTATGATGAACACCCTTTTTTGTAATCTCGATTTATTTTGTAGTTTTTCTGAAAAAAAATCCGCAAAAAGCCTATTTTTCGGCCTCTAGAGTGGGCCTAATCCCTTAAGGGGGCACATACCTTAGGACGAGAAAAAAATTGCTGATTTTCATTATGTTTTTTTAAGAGGAACTATTTCTTCACCATTTTTTAGACTTAGGGGATGTGTTATCACTACTGTCGGCTGTTGCATGGTATTTTTTAGAATTAATCGTAATAATAGTAATTTTATTGCAACATGTAGCCATTTCTATTCGGAAAATTCAATCTTTTTGTTTCAAAGCGTACCATTTAATCGATTTTCAAAATTTCTCACATTTTCTTGGATCATATTTTGGGTATGAGTGTTAACGAAAGAAAAACCTTCGTGAGTTTTTTTTCGGATTAAACCCTCCAACGCTACGTGTCGTCTAAAAAAATCCGCCGCAACCCGTTTAGAAGATCGTGCCATACCTTTGCTATTTTTTACGATCAATAAAATTTAAAAAAACTATGTAATAGCCAAAAATAGTACTAAAACGTACCCTAAGTCTCAAAAATGGTGAATAAATATTTCCTTTTAGAAAAAAATAATGAAATTGAGCAATTTTTTTCCTCGCCTAAACATATCTGCCCCCTTAATTTGTATATCGAGTGTACGAGAGTGAGCGAGACCGTGATTCCGTTGAGGCTCAAGTCCTCGGCGGTATGCATCGCTCTTCTCCCTTTTTTTCTGAACATACGCGCCGTGAAATCCGCCGCAGGAAGTCGTAAACCCGCCGTAAAGAAGGGGAGTAAATGAGGACTTGAACGAGGGCAAAAATCCCTCGACGCAGCTCACTGCCATCCAAATAGCAGAGTCCGCAATGGGGGAATCACTCGTCGCACTCCGGAAACCCGTCAGCCTAGTTCTTTAGTTCCTAGTATCTTTTTTTTTCTCCAGCTTGCCATTTTCGTAATTGGCCAAATTTGAAAAAAGTATCCGGTCATACGGAAGTTTTATTATTATACTAGGAATACGTTTTTTTTTTTTTTTTTTTTTTTTTTCAAATAAAATCCTAGTAATCATAAGCACCTACACCGATTGGCCCTATGGCAATGGCGGTCGTTTCTTTAAATAACAATAATACATTATTTATGGATATTTTTCAATTTAAGACAAAAACTCAAACTTGGCAAGACTATGTATTAATTGTGTGAAAATTCTCAATGTCGTCATGCCGATACTCCCATCGGAAAAAAAAATATTGACAATCTACTCGTTTTAGGCCCCAAGATGCAAAGCTGCTGTTTCTATAAAATGACATTTCTTCGCGTCACCGAGATGCATCACTACATATGGTCAGGAACACTAACAATCTACACTAGGCACAAAAATTAAAGGATATGGAAAAAAATTCGAAATTTTTCGCTGTTTTTCAAAAAGCTGTGACGGTGCGAAAAATATTCGTTGAGCAAAAACAAAAAAAGAAAATTTAAGCTTCAAGTCTCTAGTTTTGTGATCCTGAGGTCAAATATTTTTATCCTTCATCATTTTAGAGTAATCACAAAAAAACAGCGGATTTTTTCGGTAATTTCATTTAAAAACTATTTTAGCCTGATTCTTTTCCTTCGTTTTGACTGGCCGGAGAGCTTTGTACAATGGTTTTTCGCCGAGTTATCGATGTTCAAAGCAAAAAAGACTCTTTTTACTTTGATCATCAATTACTCGAGAACTAATGGTCGTACAGAAAATAAAGGGAGGGTTCTGAATACTTTAGAGTATTCTCTATAAGTTGCCTGTTCATGAATTTTTTATTTAAAAAAGGTTAAAAAGGCGTCCTTACGATTTTTCGTTAACCGCTGCGATTTTTTTTTTTTCATAGTGATTCGAATGATTGAAGTTGGAACTTTTGCTGAACAGTCAATTACAGGATACATTTTTCCTTTTTCATGTATTTTTTTAAAATGAAAATGTTTTTTGTCAATAATCCATATTTTTATCACCAAGAAATGTTAATTATTGAACAACTAAATAAGGAAAAAAAATTGAAAAAAAATTCTTCAATATTTTCTCTTACACTATTCCGAGTTCTATCACTATCTCTTCTTTTGCCCGGAATGCGATGCGTTTAGAAGAGTAAGGTTGGCAGTAAGGTTTTTACGAACCAGACGCGTGACATAAAAAAATCCGTTTTTTTTTTTAATTAATCGAAAAATCAATGTCTTCTGTAAAGTAAGAAACATTTTTTTTTTCACATGTCGCGACGACATTCTTCCGTAACGAATGTAGCTCGTTTTATCACCCTTCCCGAAGAGCCAAGGTAGACGGCGAATAACTACTGAAAATAGGGATAATGGACAAACAATAATTTCATCTTAAAAAAATGCATGAACAAAGAAAAATGTATCCTTTAATTGACTTGTCACCAAAAGTGCCAATTTCAATCATTCGGAGCACTATGAAAAAAAATTGCTGTAGTTTGAACATTTATGGGTTTCTTTGAAATACTTTGAGGTAAAATTAAAATGAAAATAATCCTACGTCCGTTCATTATTTGCACAGTTATCTAAAGTTAACCTAAAAATCGTAAAAAAGCATTTTTTACTTCTTTTAAATCGAATTTTCCGAATCGGAAAAAAAAATTCATGGAAAGACAATAAAAGCAACTTACAGAGAGTCCTCTGAAGTTTTCAGACCCCTTTCGTTATTTTCGTACGACCATTAGTTCCCGAGTAATAGATCATCAAAATCAAAAGTGTCTTTTGTGCTTTTCACTCCGATAACCCGGCGAAAAACCATTGTACAGAGCTCTCAGATCGCTCAAATTAAAGGAAAAGATTCAAGCTGGAAGAGTTTTCAAATGAAGTTACCGAAAAAAAATTCATTCATAGAGCAAAAACAAAAACAATTTTTTGTTTTTGCTCTACGACCATTTCCCACACCGTGGCAGCCTTTTGAAAATCCGCGAAAAATTTCGGATTTTTTTCGTATCCTTTAATTTTTGTACCTAGTATATTTGAAGGTGATAAAAAAAAACTATTTCCGGGGGAAACGCACTTGGCCAGGAAGTTCCAAACTGATGAAAGGAGCTTCAATCAGCTAAGCACGAAGTCTCGTCTGGTTCGCGGATCATTTGGAATTAGACATTGAAGACGGGGTTGCCTTCCGTGGCAAAGCTGAGTACCGGAAGTGAAGGAAAGCCGTGCAAAGAGGAGGGAGAGGCGAAAGGCGTGATGGAGCAAGGCGAAAAGAGGAGTCAAGGAAGAGGTCACATTCGGGCTACTTTAATTAGTGATACGAGCCAACAGATAGGATCGGAAGTCTGGTCTTCCCGAGGACTTTAGTGAGCGACACAGATGTCCGGAGCGTTGGGCGACGAGGGCCTGGGTTAATGCGATTAAAGTATGCACTCGCACGAAGACGATTCTCTATACCGGATCATTCGATAGTCTCCAAGAAGGAGAGTGCGCAAGTGTAAAGGTCCATTGCAAGAAGAAAAAGAGATCCGACGATGAGATCGGCTGGTGGAGAAAAAAAGGGGGTACCACGCAGTCGAAAGAGATTCAGTTGCAAAATAAAACGATAAGAACAGGGTAAAATGCACTTGGTTCCCAAACACGTATTCCCATTGAATAAGAAATGTCATCGGCCAAATCTCCGTAAGTTCCGATGCATAAGGTGTTCAGGGGCTGTCATGGTAAGCCGAAAGTGGACTGTGGTACTCGTATTTTTGTAAATATCGATTCTTCGCCATCGGGACAATGATTTTTGGAATCATCAATGGACTTTACCTTGCATAGCACCTTTGAAAATGCTCAAATCGAAATATTCAATTTTATCCACCATGCAGTCGGTTTTGCCAAAACGGCAAAATAAACATTTTTGATCGGCCATATCTCAGTTGCTAATTAATCGATTGAGGCTTGTAACCAGATTTCTGAAAAGGATTAAGGCAGACTTGGAGAATGCCGTTGGGCCCATCTTGATATCTCAATTCCTTGTACCCAAAAGGGCCATCCGAAGATCGGCAAAATCGACAACCAGAGGCGAAAACCATTTTTTTAAATTTAACTACCCCCACGTGAAATTACAAACTGTTACAATAAGCAAATTTATTAGTTTTGACAAACGGTAGGAAGTGTGGAAGTAGAGGGTGCATCCTATGATGCACGCTGGTCTACGTTTCTCCGTAGGGATTTTTTAGTTTTGGGCGGTTAATTTGTACGCAATCGCTCTTGCAGATCCACTGGTTAACATTTTGTTAATCTCTTTGCGATTAGTTCTCGATCCAACAATCCAACAGGCTGGATGCCAGCGCGTTTGGGTGGTTTCCGAGTCGCTTCTCGTAATTGGTGCATAGCTTTTGAGCTATGTTCTTGACCGTGCCAAATCCGAGACCTTTATGCAGTGTGCCATTGGAGCCGTACCATGGGGCATCCGCTAGGATTCTCAGCGTTTTGGATTAGAATCTTTGAAGGATCTCGATGTTGGAGTTACTGGTCGTACCCCAGAGCTGGATGCCGTAGGTCCAGATTCGCATTAGTATCGTTTTGTATATGAGGACTTTATTATACAGGGATATCTCATATCTTCTTCCTATGAGCCAGTACATTTTTTTAAGCCGTAGATCCAGTTGTTTTCTCTTGTTGTTGATATGGCTTGCCCAGGTTAGCCTGCGGTCCAGGAGCATTGGTACTTCACTTCTTCGACTTTCGATAGAGGGTGGCGACAGCCATTTGGCGAGGAAAAATGATGATTTTTTTAAAAGGAACTTTCTTTCGCCAATTTTGTGACTTAGGATATGTTTTATTGGCTGAAGTTCCGGAAAGCGGAAACTTTTGAATATTTACTTTTCATTTTTATTACTTTTAATAATACAAGATTAGATATTTATTAATTTATGCATTAAATATTTATACCTTTAAATATTTTAAGAATAATAAAAATAAGTCGCAATGAATGATTATACCCAACGATAAACGGGAAAAAAAAAAATTCGCGCAAATTTAGTAGATTTACACATGTGTGCATTTTCTCGGAAACGTCTCGTCTACGAAATTTTTTCTGCCCGTCACATTTTTCTATGCTGATCATTAATATTTTCTTTAAACATTCGGTGACCCCTGTTTTTATTGTCGTTACGGAATCTTTCGACATTTTACACGCGTGAGCACCATATATCAGGCATCCAGAGTTATTTAGTGGATACATAATTAGATAAAGATGTGACCAGCGTGTCACCTCTATAAAGCGCCGTATAAACGAAACGATTTTTAGAGTCGTAATTCTGAGTTAAACGTTCGGTAACTTGGCTTGAAATTTTACTAGTATACTGTGATGTATTTTTACTTGAATATACACGAACAACAGTTAACTGTTAAACATTCGGGTTCGTGAAAGGAATATCGTAAAATCATAAGCGCACGAGCCGCGGCAGCGATGGAGGGAGGGTTTCCACCGCCCGAACTTGACGAACATCCACACAAAGCGAAGAGCGCGATAACATATATAGGTATAGCCAGTGTTGAACGCGTCGGCTATGGATATAGAAGGAGCGCGGTAAAAAAATAACTTTTAAAAATCGATATCTCGAAAACTATGGCGCGTCGCCAAAAATCCTTTTAGGAGATCTTTTAGAATATATTAAAAGGGAGGTGTATGCCAAATTTAAGGCGGACAACCACTTTAGATGCTTCAAAAAATCAATTTTCTTTTTCTAATTTCATAAATCGTTAGCCAAATATCTCAAGAATACACCCTGAAAAATTCAAAACGATATTCGGATTCCTTTTAACGGTATGTACTACCGTTAGAAGTACAATGTGCTGACGATTTTTTAGGCAATTTTTTGGAAAATGAAAAATTTCGTCAAATAATTATTAATAACGAATGAACTATGCAATATAAAAAAAATCCTACGTACTTCCAAGTGAAAAATGCTCGGGACTATTTGTAGCAACAGCTTAACGTTCCAGTTTCCCAGTACACATTCAATATTTAATACGACGATCCACACATGAAAATTGATCATTTTTGCCAAAAGCCCACTCAAGCTGAATCCAAATTCAAGCGAACTTGGCTATTCATGACAATATTGTCAATGGAGCAACAACGGCCCATTAGCTCAGTTGGTTAGAGCGTCGTGCTAATAACGCGAAGGTCGCGGGTTCGATCCCCTCATGGGCCACATTTTTTTTTCCGGTGTATTTTTTTTCTTCATGAGTGTAAAGTCACAAGAATTTTGCAACCATCATATTTCAAAATAGTTTATGATTAATTAATCATTAATGAGGGGAAAACTAGGCAGGATTATTTTTTCAACGTAAACAGAATTATTCTTCGTCGGGATTTTAAGGCCTTAGGCCACAGTAACGGGTATAAAATCATGTAAGAATTTAACAATTTTGTTTTCGTATGAAAAAATGACTCACTCATAAAATTAATTACACATATATTTAGTATGAATATCGAGCTGTTAGAAAATATATATATTTTTTTGAGTTGAGTGAAATGACGGTTTATTCATTTTTTTTTCAATGAACCTCAAAAAAAGCATACGAGGTACAGATTTATTCTGTATATGCTCTATTTTTAAATATATAATTAAAGTGCAAAATTATGCATTTTAATATTTTTATTACGTAAAGTAGAAAAACTTTTGTGTTACTACGAACTTGAAAAAGTATAACAATATCGATGATTATGATGAAAAAACTACGACCACGAATGTTTTATACAATTCACAATGAAATTTTGAGTAATTTATAATTATGCCTATTCATATTTACGTCACGAGATTATTAGCCCATGGTTTACGATGGGCAAGATGAGGATTTTTTTTCTAAATGTTTACAAAGGTTCGGTTTGCGTCAATTCGTTGTTAGAAATGGTTTATCTTGGTGCTAAATAACAAAAAAAAATACATCACCGTTAGTGTGAAAGTCTTGCCCCTCTAACCGCACGTTAAATTACATACATTAAACTATTTTTTATCTCTGGTGTTTGGTGGTGAAAAAAGTTCAAAAAATTCGTAAAGACTCAGTATAGTCTGAACAATAACATGTATTTTTTATCAATTTTAACCTTGGATTGTGGCTAACGCTCCCACCTCTTTAAGGTCATATACCTACAACTTTTAAATAAAAAAATATTTTTTAAATTCCGTACTTAGTTCCCTAGGTATTCTGATATAGATTGACGAGAATTTTTGTTTTTTGCTCTAGGTCAAAAATTGTTGATGCGAAATGTCACGCCGTGGAGCGCCTTAAAAAATTAACAAAAGAAAATATTGGTAGTCGGCCATTTTGTACACCGAAAAAAACAAAATATATATATTTCCTAACAGCTTCATATTCATACTAAATAGGAGGCATTCCACGTCACTTCAGCTAGTAAAAAAAATCCTCAAATAATTTTGAAAAATCGAGTTACTTTATTGAAACATATTCACCGAGTGTCAACATTTTTTGAAAAATTCTCACGTTTTTCCTCGTTGATTACCATTTTTTAATCTTTTTCCATTCAAATGGCTATATCTTTGGCAGGATTTGACGTATTTACATTCGTAAAAAACGAAAATGTACGTCTTTTTCTAGCCTTCCAGAAAAAACAACTAATTTAGATTTTATTGAGCAAGTCGAACGTCCGTTTCAGGGCAAAATACGCAAAAATATTTTTTTTCCTCAAGGAAAGACACTTGTTATCTTATTTTTAAGAATTTTCCGGAATTGTGTATACGAAAAACGGACTTTTGGTATTTTTTTTTATTGTGGGATTCCTAAACACCGTGAAGTAACAGCTATTTTTATTCTTTTATTAATATTCGATTGAAGAGTGTGGAGCACTCGCTGTATGTTTACCAGATTTTTTAAATACATATGACATATATGTCATATGTATTGGAGCCTTGGAGTGCTCCACACTCTTCAATCGAATATTAATAAAAAAAAAAAAAAAAAAAAAATAGCTGTTACTTCACAGTGTTTAGGAATTCCATAATATAAAACATCCCAAAAAACCGTTTTTCGTATTCACAATTCGGGGAAATTAAAAAAAATAAAATTACGAGTGTCTTTCCTTGAGAAATTTTTTTTTTTTTGCATATTTTGCGCTGAAATGGGCGGTTCGACTTGCTTAATAAAATCTAAATGAATTTTTTTCTGGAAGGCTAGAAAAAGGCGCACATTATTCTTTTTTACGAATGTAAATACGTCAAATCCTACCAATGATACAGCGATTTGAATGGAAAAATGTTAAAAAATGGTGATGAAGGAGAAAAAACGTCAGAATTTTAAAAAAAATTTCGACACTGAATATTTTTCAAAATTATTTGTGGATTTTTTTTACTAGCTGAAGTGACGTGGAATGCCTCATATATGTGTAATTAATTTTATGAGGGAATCACTTTTTCATACGAAAAACATTGTTTAATTCGCACATGTTTTTTTACGCGTTACTGTGGTTTTTCATTGATAACATTATTTGCTGAAAAAAGCAAAACCATAGTGCTACTTGAAAAACTTCGTTCTGATGTTCTCAGTAGGCTTAAATAACGAATAAGTTAGAGCAAAACGCAACGGCCCATTAGCTCAGTTGGTTAGAGCGTCGTGCTAATAACGCGAAGGTCGCGGGTTCGATCCCCTCATGGGCCACATTTTTTTTTCTCTTTCTAACCGCATCGACTTAACCATTTTTTCACATTAATTAAACAGAGTCCACTTTTTGCCAAAATCAATTGTTTGTTAAAGTTAAGAACATTTAAACTGCCCACTAGCTTAGTTGGTTAGAGCATCATGTTCGAAGTTTACCACAAAGAGAATAGTAGAAAATAGAAAACATATTTTTTTTAAAAAGAAGATGGAAAAAGTAAAAAATAGTAAAAATAGAAAGAAAATAAAAAACACCAAGCAAACATTTTTGTTGGGGATAGAAGAAGGCTACATACGCATGTTAGAAATATCGGCCCATTAGCTCAGTTGGTTAGAGCGTCGTGCTAATAACGCGAAGGTCGCGGGTTCGATCCCCTCATGGGCCACATTTTTTTTTCTTCTGTAATTGACTACATTCCACATTGGTAAAACTCCAATCATCACGGCGAATTAAAAAACAACGCAATTAAACGTTTACAAAATTAATAATTTTCCGTTCCGGCAATACTATTCTCAAGATTTCGCGACCGTGCATAGGATTTAAAAGCGGCAGGAAAAACAGAGAGACAAACTGAAAAGGGGGCTTTATAACTGTGAACGAAAAAAAGAGAATTGATGATAAGGGATTACCGATCTCAATACTCGAGCAGCAACTGGCTGTAAAAGACGCAAAAAGTTGCGTCGTTATGCGTTGCGCAGAGAGTGCGGCACACCAATGCTCGAACGATTTAACGTCTCTGGCGCCTTCTTTAATGGATTGCAGTTGAAATAGTTTCAGAAAAATGGTCCTCGCTCCCACCGGGCAAACTCAAATAAATGCGCGCACCGGATAAAACGATTTACTGGCGAGGCCACCAGCGGCTGTAGTACAATTCACGGAGTATGTACGTATTATTTCCGAGATTGCTTTATCCACCGGCTGACTTTCGAATTTGTTATCCCGTGCACGCTGGTGGCCACGATTTCGCCCTATACTTTTGGAACTATGCACGTTTTTATCTGCACGTCAGAAATCTCGTAATTATTTTCATAACTTTAATACACGACACGACAAAAGTGGGCTAATTATTTTTATGTGAGCACGATAAGTGAAGGTTGCCACCATTAGGCAGTTGCTGTTAACTCTTTTTAACGAACAATCCAATCCTTTTATCGAAATTTTGTATGGAAAATTTTTCTAAAAAATGGCTTGGAAAAATAGTTTCATGGTTTAAAAAAACAAGTGGACGAGTTTGTTTAGGTTGGGCTTTAATATCGATTATTTCGATCACAAATCATGAGAGTGTGTTCCGAAAAATGTTAATCTTATTTTATTGCTACGATAATAACTAAGTATTATATTTGATTGCTGTGAAAATAACTGCTCAGCATTATTACTATCTGTATTACGATATGGTCGTGTAAGGTCAAACTACATAAAATAGCAGTAATTTCGACTAGAAAAAAATTGAGTTAACGGGCTACATCTACCTAAGTGGGTAAAACATTGCATTTTCCAAACATATTTTTATCCGATAGTGTCACCTTTTTGCTATATTCCCTAAAAATTTTATGAAAATATTTTATTGTTAAGTTTAAATTGTTTCTAAATTTAATCATTAAATAATTAATGAGAAAGATTTAAAGGTCGTTGACGATCTCACGTTTCCAAAAAATGACTTTTTTCGTAGGCTTTGTATGCTCGAGTTTCAATTCGTTGCCACGTTGTTAAATGGGTTTAAAAAATCGACGATCGTCAACGACTCGTTTTCATTGTTAACTAGAATAACCCGTTTAATTTTTAGATTTCAGATGGACCGTTTAATCTGGAGTGTCCACCGCCAAATGTCGCAAAAAAATCATCATCTGGGGGCAGCAATCTTCTGTTTAATTATCTGTATATTTTAAAGGCTCTTAACATATGTACCTTTGTTCTATAAAAAAAGCGCTTCTTTTTCACCAGCCGTTTGCCAGATTTTTGTAATTTTGTTCCGACCTCTTGGTATATGTAGGCCCTTGTATTTCGGTTCAAGTACTTGCATATCCACATAATTGAAAGACCAAATTTACGAATTGTTTGTGCAGCGTGTAAATAAATAGTTATTCAACGTTTGAACAAGCGGAGTTTATTTTCCGGCGGTGAAAAAGAATCCCCCCTGTTGATAAAACGATTCCATCCTCGCCCATGAATATTTTTCGACAGTGAACGTTCACCGTATGCTCAAAGCAGACAAGCCGTGTTTGCTGTTAAATAAAGCTTTTGGCCCTGTTCAAGCGAAGCTTACGTTTACCTACCAAATACGACGAACATGGCAGTCATTAGGCCGAATTCACAGGATAAATTTTGCACGTTTCCGTGCGTGGCTTACAGTCACATCGCGTCGAGCATCAACGATCTTAACAACTTATGCGATATTGATTTCTCGTCGGGTGGAGCACTTTTCTCGTTTTCGTGAAGTGGCCGAAGCAATCGATGATGTCCGCAGTGGGGATTGTTTTCTGTCTAAAATCTACAATGTGATTGCCTCCGGTATAGGATAATAACAATTTTGCACGAGGCGGTGATAATTATTAGCAAGAACAATATGAAAGTTCAGTAGCCCGAACATTTTTTCGATAAGATTCTAGAAGACGATGAAAATTTAGAAATAAAAATAACGAAAGAATCTTCGTTGCATTCCAACGATCTAAATTTATTGAGATCTAAATTATATAAATCTATTATTACATTTATATATTTTTTCGATTTAATGCTCATTTTTGCCAGAAAAAATATATAAAAAGTAAAGCGGAAGTGAATCCGCTCTAAGTTACTTCTATAAATTATGTTTGATAATTATAAGCAGAACCACTCAGAAAACCATCTTCCCAGGCCTTTCATGCAGAGCATAAAAGGTGAACGATCATCGATGACTGGAATTCCAATTGAAAATTGGATTTCCAAGTCGTTCTCACGCTCAAGGAAGAGGGTTATATCTCCTCATCGTGGATGCATCAACTCCCCTATTGAGTAGGGAGCATGTGAAGATATACTACAGAAATGATCCTGTGAAGTATGATCTTAATTTAGTGTCGCGTTCGGCGTGCTCTTATAATCGCCCGGTGCTGCTTCGCTTGAGAGAAACGACAAACTGTATCTTCTCCATCTAGCGGACGCGCTTCGAAGCGACCAAGACCTTTCCCGGCTCGCCAGTTCAGTCGCGTGTTGCGAGAGATGCCTTTCGCTCGGTTTTCGTCAGGGTACTAGTAAGACGGAATGACACCTCATCGCGGTCGGTATGGTAGAACAATTATAGATACCCAAAAATCTCTGAAACGGCTCTTCAGATCCCGTCGAAACTTTGCCAAACAACGTGAAATAGATAAACGAACAGCTGTCTGCCCCTCAAATTTTCTGAATTTGAGAAAGAAAAACGTAGATTGGCTTATCATAAGCCGTTTCAGAGATTCTTGGGTATCTATAATTGTTCTACCATACCGATCGCGATGAGGTGTCATTCCGTCTTAAGAAGAGATATACACCTAGATGGTCGAGGTCGAGGATTTGGAAGCTATGAACATTCCGTCGACCGTAAAAGACCTACACTATGGGCCTGGTATCGATGATTCCACGTAAGTTGACAAATTTCATGATTTATTGATGCCCAAATTTTCAAACGCGCTTTTCTCAAAACCACGTTTTTCAAATCGGTACCCAAAATTTCTTGAAAACCAATGAACCGATTGCCTTGAGGTTTTTTGTGGTTACTCTCTACACCATTATCTAGTAATTGTCATAGGATTTTTTTCCGTCACTTCGTTTTTGTTTTATAGGCAAAATAATAACTAATCTTTGGCCCAAAATTCACTATTTATGTTCAAACGTCCGCCATTTTGTCATAAATCGATATTTTCCAAATCGGCTATGACAAGTACTAGATTATAGTATCTAATGTAATAATTTTTTTGGTTTTTTTTTCAGATGATTTTTGAAGAAACGCCAGTGGGTACCGTATACGCAGATTTTTTTACGACGCTCCAAGGATCATACAATATCCTTGTATATTTTTGACATTTTTAAATAAAGAAAATGAATCATATTTTTGAATGTATATACTTTTAGATAATTAAAACCCCATTCCGAAATTCCAAATAGTTTTCCTTGAAAACATTCACAAAAATAATCTTTTTCCGGCTCCTAGGTGTATATCTCCCCTTAATAGATGTAGCACTGCGTGAGGCCACGTGTCTCTGTCTAAAATCTACAATGTTATTGCCTCCGGTATAGGATAATGACAATTTTGCAGGAGGCGGTGATAATTATCAGCAAGAGGAACATATGAAAGTTCAGTGTCCAAACATTTTTTTTGATAAGATTCTAACGATGAAAATGAAGTTATAAAAATAAAGAAAGAATTTTCGTTGCATTCCAACGATCTAAATTGTGTAAATCTATAATTATATTTATATAATAAATTTTTCTAACGAATGTTAATTTTTGCCAGAAAAAAAATATAAAAAGTTAAAGCGGAAGTGAATCCGCTCTATGTTACTTCTATAAATTATGTTTGATAATTATAAGCAGAACCACTCAGAAAACCATCTTCCCAGGCCTTTCATGCAGAGCATAAAAGGTGAACGATCATCGATGACTGGAATTCCAATTGAAAATTGGATTTCCAAGTCGTTCTCACGCTCAAGGAAGAGGGTTATATCTCCTCATCGTGGATGCATCAACTCCCCTATTGAGTAGGGAGCATGTGAAGATATACTACAGAAATGATCCTGTGAAGTATGATCTTAATTTAGTGTCGCGTTCGGCGTGCTCTTATAATCGCCGGGTGCTGTTTCGCTTGCGAGAAACGACAAACTGTATCTTCTCCATCTAGCGGACGCGCTTCGAAGCGACCAAGACCTTGCCCGGCTAGCCAGTTCAGTCGCGTGTTGCGAGAGATGCCGTAGCTCGGTTTGCGTCAAGGTACTATTAATAGATATAGCACTGCGTGGGGCCACGTGTCTCCGATTACTGGCCGATTCGGTAGCGTATTATGAAACACTTGAATATACAATGCGTATACAAACTGTAATCGCTTGGTTCAGATTTGTGTTAGTCGGCTATTGTCCCGTGGGTGCTTCAGCTATAAATATTGCTGAGTTTCCTCACGGAGGAGGCTTTTCTTTTCGTAAAATTTGTTCGCTATTTTAATGGAATTCCACACCAATGGTGTATCGCAGCATGGATGTTCTTAAGGGGCTATACCAGTGTGACACTTTAAAAAAATCGATTTTTTGTTGTTGACTTGTTCGACAGTTCATACTTTCAAAAATATCCTGTAAAAATTTCAAGGCCAAATCATTTTATCTTGCAAAAATCGATAGTCAAATCTTTAAACGCATTTTTCACGAAATGAGATTTTTCAAATTTGCTGAC
This sequence comes from Ophion obscuratus, assembly GCA_964007375.1. Lineage (NCBI taxonomy): Eukaryota > Metazoa > Arthropoda > Insecta > Hymenoptera > Ichneumonidae > Ophion > Ophion obscuratus. Next base: position 87,277,060 of record OZ023312.1, on the reverse strand, counting down.
ATTGTAGCTCAATGAGCAATTATCCGATTGACTTGAAATTTGAACTGAGTACTCTTGAATATATTTACTCTACAATGACGTTGGATATTTTTGATTGGATAAAAATTGACCATTTGACATTGAAAAAAACGACCATTTTATAGGCAAGAAAACAAACTTTTTTCCATAACTACACCATTTTGTTAGATTTTGATATTTTTCGAAAATCCTACATCATTGTACAGGAAATACCTTCCAGTTTAACGATATTTTTTTCTGTTTCGGTTTCAGCTACTCAATAGGCCGGAATAATGTCAGCAGTGAAGGAACTTTTTTTTGGCGCCTTCGAAGGCAGCGCATAAGTCGCTTGGATCGCAAGATTTTTCTATGGAAAAATTATATAAGTCAAATATAGCCAAATATATTCTTAATTTTCCGAAACATTTAATTGAGTACTTTTCTTCCAAAACAATCCCGAGAATCACCCAAATTTTCAGCGTTCACACTGGTATAGCCCCTTAAAGAGTCTGCATAAGATTGAAATAAAAAAAAACGATTTTTCATTGCATCCTTTTATAGCCAAACAAACCTGACCTATTTGGTGCCCAAGCTTACGCGGGCGCGTTGATGAATTTAGTCACATGTGAATATTGTGGCCGGGCTGTTGCAGTAGAATAATCGAATCACTCGGTGCACAAGCGTGATCTTATGCACAGCACGCGCGACGGGGTGTTGAGGGAACATCGGAAGTTAAGGGGGGTGAGAATGTAGGAGAGGGTTGGAACAAACCCTTCGCCGAGCAAAATAACCCCGCATGCCAAGGCGACGGTAAACAATGCGGGTACACATTACTTACAGCCAGCCTATATCCACGCGCATTGTGCCATTTCAGTGTATTCGCGAGAACAGCGTCATTGGTGGACTGCAGGATTTAGCCCTTGAATGGCTCAATACCACATACACGTATATACCCGCACTTTAATACATAAATGGGAACACACACACACACACACGCACCATCTGTTGTCCTCCAGCACTAAAGGCAAGCCACCGGCTAAGCCACTTAGTTATTAGAGATGTGCGTATAGAAACTTCGGACGCGCATTTATCTAAGGCTCTTGTCCCATTGCATGTCAAAACCAGCCGAGAACCAGCGATACCAAACGTAGTAGGATAAAAACATTAGATGTTTATCATTCGAATGATGGTAACGTATCGACTATGATAACTCCTTTTTCTGTGGTTCTTGCCATGCGAAGAGTGCCCCTCGATGTTGAACAAAATCGAAATACACGTGGAGCTGTTAATCTCCATTATCCTATTATACTGCTGCATACCCGCCCGAACATTGTGGTAGATGCATTGAATTTACTGCGGGATTATTGTCCTTTGGCGAGACAGTTTGTAAAGTTTGATCATACGTGCTATTGTGATAAGCATTTTATGACGGGGCATTTTTGGTGAATATTTTTATGTTCTGTGCTGCGTGTGACATTGGAGCGATTGGTACCAAGCTGTTCAGGCCAGCGTGATTATTATTAAATCCCTTCGTATATATATGGAGGTTATAAAAATTCTCGATTCGAGAGAAAATCGATATAATTGCAAAGTGCATCGATTGGAGTAGGAGGTGATGCGTTGAGTATGTGCGGAGAGGGTGTTTTTTAATTCTTCTTTATTCAAAAACGTGGAAGCATCATGTGGAGAGGATGAAGAGGATGGGATATTCGGTGCTGAAAGCCCCCGCGGGTTTCTCGGCCAACTTTTGTCGATAACCAATTTCTCATTTACTTTCGGTATAAAACGTCTGGGCCACTTAGCCACAACGCGCAAGCTACTTGCCCCAATCTCCCTCGTGTAATCTTCCCCTTGATTCGCTCTGACAAAAAGCCTCCAATTAGCTGGCATAACATTACTGTAATTACGGAAGAGAGAGGCCCCGGTAGGCCGGATACGAGAACGCGATACAAGATGCTGATACGTCTGCCAAAATATCCCTTCATCTTGAGGAGAGAAATGCGTACGATTGGCTTAGCAAGCTGTAACCGATTAGCGGATGTACCTAAAGATGCACTTCTGCGAAGCTATGATTTTTTTTTCCATTTCATTCGGAAGTCTTTTAGGCGTTATGTTTTATCGAAAATGACGATTCCCTAACTCTAGATTGACCGATAATTCGTCAACCTAAGGATTCTTTGTATGTCTGAGTTGCTAATGGTGTTCTTCATAAGATGCTGCGTACAGCAGGCTGTCACACATTTAGGATGTTAATTGAGTAACAACGAATTGACTGCATTGAAAATTTGTGCTCAGATATTTATACTTCTACCAAAAATAGCACGTTGTGACAACAAATTCTGAACTCTGCCTTTCAATGCCGACATGCTGGAGAACCACATGGCGTCTGCCACCAAGACGATTTGGAAGCAAACTGAACTTGCGATGAAGGGTTCAGAGACTAAAAGAAGTTTAACAGTTGTTTCCCCTTTCGAGTTATATGATTATTCATATCGTCTCATTAGTACAATGCAAAACACATATTTCATTTAAATGGGATCGGTTCAAATCAAATAGGTTTTTTCCTTGTCTCACGGCCTATCACAATCTCATTTATTAAAAATGTATATTTTTAATTGGTTCAGCTATTCTTTTTAATTATTGAATATATTCAAATCAAATAGATTTAAATTAATGTTTTAAATATTGCATAAATACATGTAGTGCATTTAGAGCAATAAAAAAACAAATTCACACTTAGAGTCTCTAGTTTTGAGACCCGGAGGTTAAATATTTATATCGCTGACCGCTTCTGAGTAGGCTTAGGAAGACCTGCGGAAAAAAACAATCTCAAAATGTTTGCTTGTGATAAAAGGAGGGTTTTGAAAACTTCAAAGTATCCTCTATAAGACATTATTATTGTTTTTTTGATAAAAAAAATTTGATGTAAGAACCGTGATTATAAAAAAGTTAAAAAACAGCGTTTTTAAGGATTTTTGCTAAATTTGAGATAACTTTTCAAATAATGGTTGAACTAAGGATATTTTTGGTTTTTTTTCTATCCTCAAAGTATCCAAAAGAAACCCTCAAGAATTCAAACGGCTGCAATTTTTCTTTTATTGTGATCCGAATGATTGATATTTTCTGTTTGGTTGAAAGTCAATTAAAAAGTAGATTTTGCATCTTACATTTATTTTTTTTTATCGAAAATGTTTTTTTTTTCTTAAAAATCAATTTTTTTCATCAAAAAATGTTAAACACAAAAAAAATCCATTTTTTTGATAACAATAAAAAATGGGATTTTTGAACGCTATTCACAATGCTACACAATCTTAAAAAATATCATCCTTATTTCGACGGCTGGTTCCACCTTGTTTTTAATTGACAATTTAAAAATTAATTGCAAAGTGTTGTATACCCCCCAATCAATCAAAATGCATAAATGCATAAATCATTCAAAAAGTTATTTAAAAAAATTGTTATAATATTCACAATGCTCTACACAGTCGTGAAGAAAAACTTTAATTTCTTTTGTTAGTTGCTGCCACCTTGTTTTAAATTGTGAATTCAAAAATTGATTGCGGCAAGTTATATATCTTCCAACCAAACGCTGCACTTTCTTCAGAAAATCACAAATACTTACTGAGTTTCCTAACTCACAAATCGTTTACACAAACTTTTATTTAAAAAAAAAGTATTTTCTTAACTTAGCCAAAAACCTTTGCGCATATTAAAAAAAAAATTTGAACTTTTTTCCTTTCATTTTTTTCTCGATATCGAAAAATTTTTTATGAATTTTTTCCAATTTTTGCAAACAAAGCAGTTTTAGTTTGAAGAAATGAATAAAAGATGCAAAATGTATTCTTCAATTAACCGTTTAGCAAAAGTGACAATTTCAATAATTCTGATCATAATGAAAGAAAAATCGCAGCGTTTTAAATTCTTGAAGGTTTCTTTGGGATATTCTGAGGTTAGAAAAAAACCAATAATATCCATAGTCTATCCATTATCTGTAGAGTTATCTGAAGTTTAGCAAAAAAATCCTAAAAACGCTATTTTTACCTTTTTTGGAACCAATTTTCTTGCGTCGAAAAAAATTGTTCACCAAAAAACAATGACTACACTTTATAGAGGAGACTTTGAAGTTTTCAAAACCCTCCTTTTATTTTCTGTACGCTCATTAGTTTCCGAATAATCAATTATCGAAGCCAAAAAGGTAATTTTTATTTGAACGACGATAACTCAGGGAAAAATCATCGTACAAAGCTCAGGAACCGCTCAAATTAAAGAGAAAGAATCAAACTGGAAGAGCTTTAAGATGAAATTTCTGACAAAAATATATTCAAGCCCGTGGATGTTTAGAAAGGCAAGCAAACATTTTGATAAAAAAATTCTGCTCCCCTTTTTAAGCTTACTCAGAAACGGTCTACAATAAAAAAATATTTGACCTCCGGATCTTAAAACTGAAGACTTCAAGCTTGAATTTGCATTTTTTCATTGCTCTACGACCATTTAATCACATAAAAATTAAGACATTTTTTGTGACTAGTATAAATCTCGATTTGAATGAAGAAATATATATTGAATAAATAATTCCAATAATAGAATGCAATACGAAAAAATTGGTTTCACGAACAATATAGTTAATTAAAATGTCATAAATCAAATAGACGCATCTAGTTAATAGCAATAGAATTCTTCCGTCAGTGTATTAATCGATAGAGTAGCTGCAATCGGATAAATTGTCCTACGTGAACCGGAATTTGAACCTGGCTTCCAACATCCCTGATGTAGCGCTCACCCTCCATGTGGAAAGATCGTTCCGTCTCGAGTTCGCAAATGTAGCAAACGAGCAATCTGTATCATTTTAACGTGACAATTCTAGTATCCCCGACCAGGGTACCAAGAGAGGTGGACGGAAAGCTGCGTAACGAGAGAGCGCGTTCAGGTGAGAGCTTTCTCTAAAGTTTCCTGGGTTTAATTAGAGGCGTATGAAATGGATATGGGTGCAAGGGAGATGGCTCAAGTAAGGCCTGCAGCAGAGCAAGAGGATCGCAAACACGTTTCACATCACGTCAACGCAACGCACGATCTCATCGTCTCCTCCCTCTGCTTATCACTGTGGCGTCCGTTTACTCAAGCTCGTATAGCTACCAATGTTACTTTGGAAAAGTCTCCCGTATACTTTCATGATGTTATATTAGCTACACGATCTTCTTGAACGTGTATCACAAAACTATACTGTGTGATGAAGTGTGTGTGGATGTACTACGTAATTTTCGACTTTACCAACCAAAACTCCAAGATGGTGTAGAGAAGTTGGGTATTTGTTGATGTAGGAAAATAGAAGGCAATATCTGTTGTAATGCTGAGCGTTGTCACATCTTTCATTCTGGATGCAATCAAAATATTATTACCGATATTATCGATTGTATTCCGGCAAAAAATCGGACTGTCAATATAGTCAACTGTCCTCAGCAGGAAAGATATAGATACGGGCACTTTAAGAGGAAAATAAAATTATCTAAAGCCAAAGGAATTTGGGCGGTTCGCAGCAGCTGCATAGGTGCCCAGCAGCTCGTCTTTGGTTAGCCCAGGGGCCGGAATAAACTGCAGAAGCTGCATTAACGTGGTGGATGAATCGAAAAGCATTCGCGGTCCCTCCTTTACTGGCGCACCCGGATCATGGACACACACGTTTCGTCGTTTCTCTCGATCGGCTCCGTCCACTCGACTCCCCCTTGCGGATCGTTTCTTTCCGATAGCATTATATCTTCCAAACTGGTTGAATATACGTCACCCTTCCTCTCGCTCATCTCATCGTGGTTTCTCTTTTTCCTTCTCCCTCAACTTCCCTTTTGCTCATTTTTATCTCAACGTTATTCACCTCTTCCTTGCGTTGATTTGCCAGGCACCTGCCAACTGTTCGTTCCCCTTCCCTTTTACCCTTAAGCGACGGCTAACTCTGGGAACCTCTTCCTCCACGAAACGATACAAATTTCATTCGAATCCAGATAAACGTAATTATATCTCGGGCCTTTTCTTTTTTCCAACGCGAAAGGCTGCTTATCTTTGTGTATTACCGGAGGAAAAAATACTGCGAGGAAATGAAAGCCCAGATGAGCACAATGACTACAAGAAGCCAGCTCGTAGATCGAATCAGACGTCATATGTTACACGCGACAGGGTCTCCGATAACGCGTTCACTTCGGTTTGGGACATTTTCTAGCAACAACGAGTTGCCTAATAGCTGGCGACGTGTGTCTTTGCATGCACAGCACCCTCCTGGAGTTCATAGAGGGGAACACTCGAAGCAGTGAGTTCATACACGAAAGCTGAGCAGGTCTGGATGGCCGGAGGAATAGCTGAGAGATCGTCAACGACACCGACGAACCGGCTAACCGTACAGCTCAGATTTACATACGGCGGATACTGCACAAACTCGGTACATAAATAAATATATGATGAAAGAGCAGCCGGGAGGGAAGGAAATGAAGCAGAATGACTCCCAACGCGCAAACATCCTCAGTGAGCTCATGAAAGATCTCTGTGTGAGATCTCATTTGCTCTCTTCCTTGTGTCTTCCCGCAGCTCAGCTGTTTCACTATCTCATCTCCTCTGTTGCTTTTCCGCCTCGCGCAATCCGCCCTCCTACTTCCGTAAAAGGCAAGCAGAAACTTCTTTCAAGGAGCTAACCAGGCGAGCTATCTTCCTCGCAGCCGCATAAAAATTGCACTCTTTGTAGCGATGCACTGTGCTCACTCACCCGTCGAAATAAAGAATGCAATCGCGCCAGGCGTCCGGAAATCCGTTTCTGCAAGGGCGAGAATATTCCCGAGAAAAGGGCAGGCGCGGAAAAAAATCCGGGATGCCACTGCAGGCCTTTTATCGTGTCCCTTCTGCTATTCAACAATTAAACAACGTATTCGTTCAATTAGAGGTGCAGCAATCCGGAATTCGTCCCCGTCAGCTTTCTCAACTCATCCGTCGTCGAGGCTTCATCCGCTCGGTGTTTACGGAACTTTCCTCATTCAATCAGCCCAATCCCTGACGGCCGTGTCATCTTTTGCACGTATATACGTACATATTGAGGTGGCACGAGCCCGTCTTCATAATTGAAGCGCCTCTAATTTTTTTTTATACGCTGCATATTGTCGTGGTAAATCAAGTGAGCAAACGAACAAAACTGAGAAGACGAACTGGAAAGTTTAATTCCGTGTTGTTGCCGGTAACGAATGAAAACGTGATATAAGGCGTTAGAGTTAACCCCTTTATATCACCGTGTGACAGTTTTGCACCAACCATCTAAGTCGTAACAACATCCAATATTGACATTTAATCGTTTTTTAATGTCCCACGACGGCTACAAACCGTTCTATGGTTTTTAAATGCAATTCATACAAACTAGATGACGTTGGATCAAAGATTGTTCGAAGTTCACTTATTGCGAGATTGCATGATGCGAGTGTGCGTAGATTTTGCAAAAATCCAAGAAAAATGAAAACGACAAACGATGCGTCAATATTTTATCGCAGCTTTGTGCTACGATAAGCAAAAGAACATCATCATAAAGGAATGTTACTACACAATGTTACGAGTCTGTCATTTCCTTTATTGCTTTATAACTAGAACCCTCATCAAAATTTTCAAAAACTAAATGATATGTGTTTTTTCATTTATTAAAACCTACCATAAATTCAACTATTTTTAAATATTTATGTTGCTGAGTTATGAACGGTCCAGATACCGCACTGGCAAAGAAGAGGAGGCAAGTTCCCAATTCAGTTAACAATCTTGATAGGCCTCTTCAGCTTCGGAGCCCAGAGGGATTGTTTGATCAAGCATTCGGGACGGGATTTTGCAAACTGATTAGGTATTTGGTAGCCAAGCGCTGACAAAACTCTGATGTGCTTCTTCGGTCTGGAGAAACTGCGAAAAAAACTAAGAGTGAAGCGTACGAAACGTGTGTATGTATATAGAGATAGTTACATTTAAATGCAACTTCAATGCATGCATGCAGAATATGCATGAATGCATACACATGTTTCCCACGTTCATGCACCTTCGTCGAACGTTGGCAAGATCAGCATCAGCTAGGATCGACATCGTCATGTTAAAGGGCCATGAGGAGGTAGCAAATCTCCGGTATTACTGCACTTGAGGGTGGTAAAAACATGGGAGGCCGAAAAGAGGGGAAGTGGTGGCCGATGTTTATTCTGGAGGTAGCAGTGATATTTGTGAGCACAATGAAAACATTACTATACTCCGGAAACGCAGGTGAGAGGTCCTCCGACCTGCCGCATATCTGACCGAAGATTGACGCTCCTATCCACACCGCAGATTCAGTCACCCACTACTATACATCTCCCAAATCAATGATATATTTCTGAAAACTTGGATATTCAATTCATTGGAAACATTCTACAATCGCTGCAAAACTTTCTAACCGCAATGTATGCAACGTGTATGTACGACGTGTACATCCAGCACATCCACATCGTACGAAGATGACATCAAGCGATGATCCACAAGAGCCGACAGGGTTGAAAACCCGGGACAGAGAGTGTCCAAGTCTGTAAAGGGCTTTTGCAATGTGAATACAACACGGAAGCTTAATCACGAGTAAGTCCAGCTCATTATGCCAGCAGTTTATGATCTTTACGAGGGAGCGTTGAACACAAGCAACGCATCAAACGCTCTTTCTCTGGCAATCGCTACAAGCGCTCCGACGGGGCGTTAAACAGGCCTTCCCTCATTATTCAGGATTATTACGATGCAAAGGGAAAACGGACACAGCCGGGGCGGATAATGGGAGGGAACTGCAGAGAAAGTAGGATGGAGGTGATCTGAAGTTGCAATTTCGTAGTCATCGTCCTCCACACGTGTACCTCGACAATGGCGATCGTATACTGCGAGCCTACATCGTAAAAGTCAAGGGAAAAAGTATCACGCGCCAACAGTACATTCCGTTTGCTACAGCGCAGAAGATGCGACAGAGCTGAGCCCGGAACCAGCGGGGCTCGACTCAAAGCCCGTGAAGTTTCATTGTCCTCCGGTCCGGCGTGTGGATTAGCAAGGAAAATTTATTATTTCATCAGGATGACGAGAAGACTCAGGGTGGTTCAGAACGTCGACGCTATAGAGCCCTTTTCTCCCTTGCCCATTCGCTTCTCCCTTCTTGCTCTTCTTCTGCATTCGAGATGAGGATAATCTAGTTGCGGCGCACGTCGCCTCGATGAGCTTGATAATCTCACCCTGTTGCGAATGAGTTACTTATATTGCCTCGGCAACGAAATGTACGATAAACAAGTCAGGTCCACGATGAATCATCCAAACGATTGCTACAAGATGACTCATGGGAGGAATCATTCGAGCACGACGCTTTAGATGAATGTTAAATTTCCTTCTTGGATGCCAGCGGGTCTATTAAGGATCATGCCGTTCTGAACCAAATATTGATAAAATCACAAACTAAATCGCGAATGACTAAGATATTGGCCTGGAAGCATCCAAAGAAACAACGATTCAATTTCATCACCATTCTTCAAGTTGCTTTCTTGAAGTTGCCCGGTACTACACACAGGTAGTGTGAATTCTTGTCAAAGGAACATTGAGAGCGCTAGACCTACGGTAAACACACGTAAAACACTCCCTCGTCGAAACCTTTCGAATTCCAACTATGCAAAGCTTTCATAAGTCTTGAGTTTCTCTTTTTCTCTTCCTCTGTCCATTTCTCTTTGAGCGTTGCCAGGATGAGCTAAGAGTTCTGTGTACGGAGCTGTCTAAAGTTTACGAGCTTCCATAAATCAACGCGCCAAACCTCTCGTTATGCTGCTTGCCTACACCCATCCCCCATTTCCACCCGCTCGAACTTTCTTCGTTCGCCAACGGTAGACTTGCCAATGCTGCTGTTCAATGATCGACCTCCTATCTCTCTCCCGGGGATCCTAGTGTATTCCGCATGAGGGTGTTCTCACTTTTTAGCCCATTCGCGTTTACTTCCACAGCGACCAGCTGGTCATCTTAATTTGCCAGAGATCAGAAGCATGATAAAATTATCTATCCATTTACCTCTCTCTCCCGTCGAAACCTAAAACATTATTCGTTTCCGAACTTCGACAAGCTTGGCTCGTTTACCTAAGAAACTCAGGCCGGATACTCGGCAAGCTCGGAAAAGTAAAAAGGAAGTACTCGTTCCTCAAGCAAAGAAAATTACAGCAAGGCTTATGATGAGCTTTTTTACTCAACTACTGTTCTCATTCTTTTTCCTGCACATAAGTCGACTGCAGAATTCACAGGCCCCCGGATAGGTACATGATTTTTTCATGAGAATGCAACGGTAAGAAGACACACGTAGACCCAAGCTGCATATTTCTTCGCTAACGCTTAGACAATGACAAAGGAGATTTTTCGGTCACTAGACCTTCTCCGGTTAATCTTCATTCTGGAAGTTCGTCTCTGGAGGGATATCAAGGCAGAGAGCGGAAAAGTGGAGGGACCGTATAACCAGCTTTCGCCCCACGCGTCTTTCAAGAGAAGACAGTCACACGAAGCTCGCATTGTACGTACAGCAGAGCTGGCGCACACCTTCACGTGCATACCCATATATGTATACACCTTCCTAATGGAGATATGTCGACAGCAGCAAATCCCAGCTCGCACACGTTTCCCGATATCCGAGCGCGCACTTGGGATATCCCTATCGCCATTTCTTCAGCTTTATTTTTCATCTTGGTCGCGGCCTGATAAAATTTATCACGTGGGAAAAGTTTCAAGCCACCTCCTGAAACCCCTCCCGTTTTTCGTGTCTCTCGTTGTATCCTCCAACGTATTCCTCCTGTATGGAGTTGAATTTCGCATGAGTAATCCAAGAACGTTCCGGAATTTTTCGAGAATTAGGAACACCAGGAGGAAAAAGCATTTTTTGGATGGAGGTCGAGCGTAAACCCAAACGATCTCGTCAATTGTAGTGCTGTGCCAAAAATGGTCACGAACGAACCGAATCGACCAATATTGGTAGGCAGTTTGTGGCAGTATCGAACTAGATATGCATGACGTGAGAACTCATCACCTCCCATAATGAAAGAAACTCATCACCTCCCATAATGAAAAAAGATTACTGCACTTGTTAACTTAGGGATAACACCCCATGTTTCCGCAACGGCAGATTATCTTTGAGTCAGGTATTGTGAACAAACGACAGCGAGGCTCCGGGACTTCGTTATTTTGTTACCATCTACGTACACTATTGAGAAAAAACTACACGCAGGTTATAACGAGCGAGGCGCTCAGGCGACTTCACCAGAGGAATCCGTGGATGAACATCATTTGCCTTTTTCATAATGAAAGCTCTAGTACTCGTGCGCTCGACGAAACTCTCTCAGGAAATTCGGTCCCTCGTTTGTTGATTTTAATCTTCCTTTCCGCCTCGGGACTTCTTCATGGCGATGATGTACGTCGTCGTAGCTTGTCGAGGTTTTATGCTGGAAAGCTCTCAAATAGAGTGTGGGCTCTATTTAGCCTAGTCCTAAAGCGCTCCTTACTCACTCTTGTATTCCATGTACGACGAGGAGGTAAGATAGTTCACAACGCGCCAAAGCATATTTTCGAGCGTTAATCAGTGCATATTCCTTCATGCCCGACAGCCCGCGAACTCGAGAATAATTTAGAGAGGTTTCTTTTTCGCTCGCTGATGAGCGCAACCTTGCAGTGTTTGTTGTTCAGGTGCAGATTGATTAGAGCAACCGGCACCATATGTTTCCCGGCATCACCGAAATAGAAGTTTCCAATGTATACGGTCACTGTTACACTCGGATACGGGTTGACCTTTTTTATTCACTCTGTTTCTATTTCGCTTGAACATCAAATAAACTTTTGATAAAACAGTTGTTATCATAACTGCCCAAAAGAAACTGCTATATCGATCATACCGATGAGCTACAGTGAAAGAGAGTGACGTGGCTGTCATCAGAGCAGTTGTATGGAGTCCACTTAATAAACCACCACTAAAGTGGCTGTACCAAATCTTGTACAGGGCTCATCTGAGGTTCGTTTCATTAGGAGCTGCCAAGACTAGAGGCAATCTAAGCCGTAGCAAGTCTCGCCCTGATGGGGCCTCAGTGGGTCTTGCTCTAACAAGGCCTTAGTGAGGCTTGCCCTGCCTGTCAGGTTCCGTCGCACTGGCACACACCCTCCAATATCCTAAACTGGTAGCTTTAGGATCTAGCGTGTACAAACGGTCTGCACAATAAACAAATTACGGTCAATAACGAGAAAGAACGTTCAGATTAAGATGCAGATTAGGCAGATGATTAATTGGATTTGCAACACCCAGAGGAACAAAGTATTTATTTCTGGCCCAACGAAGAAGCCACAGACAGCAAGCTAAGGGAACAAGAGAGAAAAAATAAAAGACACGTTTCGTAGGGGCGAGCGAATTTTTCCGGTGCTGACGCGGGTCTAACGAACGCTGCAATTAAGCAGACAACCTTTGGGTTCGAAAGAGGTTGTACGTCGGCCGTTGCAGCGCCGTGGTCGCATCCAAGCCTCATGTTCGTATTCTTGTGTTAGTTCTCCATGGTAGTCGTCGTTGCCATCGACAAATAAAAGGCTTCCTACAGCCCCAAAGGGAGAGGGGGGAGGGCAAATAATGTGTTGATCTCCCTGGTGTCGTTGTCGTTGTATCCACGTCGACCCGTCGCTAATAGGGTACCGATTCGATATAATTGGCTTCGGGGCGGCGCTGGCCTCTGCTCCCCACGGTGTGCCCGCCATTCAGACCCTATCATCACTCTATGGATCCGGATCGTCTTCTTGTCAATACGACAGCAGAATACGCGCGTGCGATCGCTCAAGACATTTGTCGATAAGTTCAGAATATAAATGAACCCTCGTGGTGCGCATACTCCGACCCACTGATGCTTTTTTGCTAGAACAAAAATGTGCCTATAATCCCGTAGGATTTTGCGATTCATGCATGAATTTGGGGCTGTTTACGACAAACCCTAACTGCGTTCATATAGTGAAACGCACTTCAACTTTGATCTTTTTTGTGACGGTAGGTCCTACTTCCATAAAACTAAGATCGAAATCTCCAAGATGTACGCCAAAACAGCGCCATTGAAAAGAAGCAGTTTTTTTCAACTTTCACCGGCTCATTTTGAAGTTCATCAGGGTATGGCAGAAAAAACGGTGAGATTCTGATTGCTTAGAAGAAAATGTATATGCATAATCAAATAGGGCGAGAAGCGAGGGTGAAATGTTCACTCCATTGCTTTCATTTATCGAAATTTCTTGCTAATATACATATATATCATCGAGAATCAAAGAGCGAGAGACTATTAAAGGAGTTGCCGGTGGGTTGGTGAAGCGAGATAATCGATCATCGCCGTGGGAGGCAAGTCTGCGGATTAAAAGCCAGTCGACCGTGTACCCTGAGAGTCTATAATATTTACTACTATTTCTATGATATATATATATATATATATATATATAACATTCAATTCCTTCTGGTACTTATACCTCCATCGAACAGCACTCCTCTCTCAAGTAATTCGCGAACTGGCTCCACTCAACCCTAAACGTTCTGACTCATCCAAAAACTCAATCGCTCCATCAGTTCATAAGAAAAACGACAGTCGAGAAAATTAATGATTAATCTGCCCAACGTTAACAAGAAATGCAGTAAAATGTGTAATAACAAAAATGGCTGTGTTTCCGGTAAAGTGTGATAAGGAAAAGAAATAAGCGGGTATATCGATAAGGGGCCAACGAAAATCTATCATTCGATAGATATTTCGCGTGCTGAGATTGATGATGGTTGGCCCGGGGTTTCCGGCTGATACCCGGCTAGACATGGGGAAGACCCGGTGGGTGCTTTCGAACTGGTCGGAAGAAGAAGATGGATATACGCAATTTCCCTGCTGCTGGTGCCGGCAAGAAAGAGGAAAAGATCGCCTTAAAGAGGGCAATCAGGGCTGGTCGATATCACCATTCTTGCATTTTTCAATTTTGGAGTGCACATCGGGGTGTCCTGGGCCATAATTCTTCACACTTTTTTCCGCCACATGTTTCTCCAATGTCTGCCGTATTCTGCGCATCGCTACAGCAAGCCAATAATGTGACACCCAAACGACTCGGCGGCTCTGCCTTGGACTTGATAAAGCCTTCAAGATGGACCTGATGATGACTTGAAGCATCAACATCCAGCGATCATTAACGAATTAAATGCGAAATTTGGGGCCGATTGGATTGGTGCCTTGCACACGTGAACGCGATTATTAGGATGAACTTTTTCGATGTCTTTTGTCGCTAGTTTTTCATTCGTTGAAGGACGTTGAAGACGGTTCGCTGGCATGGTGGGATTTTGCGAGAAAGAGAATACGCATACGCCAGTAATCATGGCAACTACGTCGAGAACGAACGAAGACACCGACGGTGGTTGTTAGCTATAACATTGTGGTACATTGCCTTGGCCTCTTAGGGACTCACCGGTTGTACACTCTACTTCCAACTTAATTCTTACATTTCCCCGTCCCAGGTATTTTCCACTACTCCCCGAGCTCTATATATTCTATACATTGATGCTTGTATGCTCTGCATCACGTTTCTCTCCTTTGCTCTCGTTTTCTCAGACGATCCAAGGATTGCTTGTTATCCTTTGTATTTCTCCGGGGATAAGAATGTGAAGCGAAGCGAGTAAAACTACATTCTCAGGCAATTCGGCTCTAACCATTAATATATATATATACATATACATATACATATATATATATATATATATGCGCACGCGCGTGTGTGTATGTATGTGTGTAAATATATATACACACCGAAGTTGCCACATCTTTAGTATTCCACTTATAGCGTTTTGAGAAACTAATATGTTTTTCCCGATTACCTTGACAGCATTGATTCACCCACCTTTTGGGCAATTGAAAATGCTTTTGGGCCAATGATTTTGCATTTCCATAATTGAAAATACATTTCTGATTCATTATTCAGGCAATTGAAAATATTTTCGGAGCAATTATTCGTTATTGGGGAGAATTAAAGCCTTAAGACACTCTAGAGACAGAAAAAATAGGCTTCTGGAGATTTTTTTTCCAGAAAAACTACAAAATAAATCGAGATCACATAAAAAGGTGTTTATTATACATATCAGTGACTGTATACAATCATTTTTTTGAAGCGACTAATTTCAAAATGGCGGCTGTGCAGCGTTTATCTCAAAACTGCAATTTTTAAATTGGCCGGAAACATATCAGATAATTTTCAACCGATTCACTTGAAATGTTGAATATATCTTGTCAAATACATTGTCTATGGAAGTACGTAGGATTTTTTTCAATATTGCATAGTTAATTTGTTATTAACAATTAACTGACGATTTTTTAGGCAAATTTTTGGAAAGCGAAAAATTTCGTCAGATAATTGTTAATAACAAATGAACTATGCAATATAAAAACAAAATCCTACGTAGTTCCATAGACAATGATTTTTCAAGATATATTCAACATTTCAAGTGAATCGGTTGAAAATCGTCTGAGTTATGTTTCTGGCTTGCTTAAAAAATGCAGTTTTGAGATAAACGCTGCATAGCCGCCATTTTGAAATTAATCGCTTCAAAAAAATTATTGTATACAGTCATTGATATGTATGATAAACACCCTTTTTTGTAATGCCGATGTATTTTGTAGTTTTTCTGAGAAAACAAATCCCCAAAAAGCATATTTTTTGGCCTCTAAAGTGGCCTCATCCCTTCAAAATACAATTCTCATCAATTATCCATTATTTGTATAACTGATTGTATCTTGAGACCAATTACTGATTGCTTCCGTAATTAAAAATACATTTCTGATCAGTTATCTATGATTGGAGAAATTGAAAATGTTTTCGGACCAATTATTCACTATTTGGGTAATTAAAAATATTCCTGGCGAAATTTTTAACTCTTTGGGTAATTGAAAATACACTCCTGATCAATTATTAACTATTTGAGTAATTCGA
The DNA here is from genome assembly GCA_964007375.1 of Ophion obscuratus. Lineage (NCBI taxonomy): Eukaryota > Metazoa > Arthropoda > Insecta > Hymenoptera > Ichneumonidae > Ophion > Ophion obscuratus. The sequence continues at coordinate 87,261,079 of OZ023312.1, read as the reverse complement.
GGTTTCGCCAGATGAATTACTCGTTGATTAGGTAATTAATAAGATCAATTGGAAAATTATGAATTTTTCTTCATATTAAAATATAATTATCACTGATATGAAATATTGATTTTTAGAAAATTGATAATCTTTCTCAGGGATACTTATGAGAATATAATTAACTCTGATCTCCGATATATAAATTTGTGTGCCTTAAAGAACAACAGAGAGAGAGAGAGAGAGAGAGAGAGAGAAAGAGAAGGGGGAGGGACAGTACTCCTGACGTCCTGGCGTCCTGGAATCGTCCCGGCGAGTCGACGACCATCCGCAGTCGGAACATCGGAAATGCATTGTCTATCTTGTTTTCTCTTTGCTGGCTGGCATCCAGAGCCAACTAATGGAAACTATCGGTCAGCTCCGGGGTGTGCGCTTCAACTCCACCTTGTCTGCAAGAAAGGGAGCATTCGGCCATGGCACCGGAGTACGGAGAGCTTTGCCGAGGTGAAGCCCCCCCGAAAGATGAACAGGAAAAGGCGGAGGTAGAGGAATAGCACACATAGACACGAGGTACACGTGCTGTACAGAAGAGATAGCCAGTATGCGAGGTAACATGACTCGAAAAGGCAAAGGAACCCCGATAAGAGTGAGGAAGTAGGGAAAGGGAATATGGGAGAGAACCGATTGATATTAAACGAATACTCGAGCAGGGTCGAAGCTTTGTCCGCGATTGTGGAATCTCCGAAGCCAGTGCGAACAACCGTCGATGAAAGCGTCAGGAAAGCCCTCTCTCTCGCTCTCTCTTTCTCTCTCTCACTCGCTGCTGCTTGCAATTCGATTGGCACCTACCCTCGCTATGTGCAAGGAACGACTTTTTGCGCATCTCTTTGAGGAGGATGTGCTGGGCTGCTGGTCTGTTAGCCAGTCTGCTAGTCTCACTTTGTATATTTCTACGTTTTATTATTATTTCGATAGAAATTGTATTTTGGTTATTTTTAGAATTCTATAGCTGCTATGTCTATGTTTTTCATTGCGCTTTTTTTTCATTCGATACATTATTAATCAACTACAATCTGTTATGGGAGATAACAATGAATAGTTTCGTTGGCTATAGTGATAATTGAAACAGTATTGGTATGTAGAGGGCATAACCTATGTTAGGCTCTATTCTATGTGTCGCCATTTTTTGTTTGTTTTTTTTTTTAATTTTTATTGTTTAGTTGCGTTATTTATTCAGCATGAAAACGTTGTCGCAGGTCCAGGGGTTTGTACTTTTTCAGTCTTCTTGTAATGGTTGTTCTGTCCAGTAGAGGCGCTACTAGCGCGTTTGGGTGGCTGTCGAGCTTCGTCTCGTAATTTGTGCACAGCTTTTGGGCTGCAGTTTTGACCATATCTATGTTGAGGTCTTTGTGTAGACGGGCGTTCGTGACGTACCATGGGGCGTTAGCTATGGTCCTGAGGGTTTTTGCTTGGAAACGTTGCAGGATCGCAATATTCGAGTTGCTGGCCGTACCCCAGAGCTGGATATCGTATGTCCAGATTGGTTTAAGTATGGCTTTGTATATAATGATTTTATTGTGTAGGGGTAGCTTTGACCTTCTTCCTATGAGCTAATACATTTTTTTAGTCGTATCTCCAGTTCCTTTCGTTTTCTTTAAATGTGGGTTGTCCAGGTCAGCCTGCGATCGAGGTACAAACCGAGGTATTTAACTTCATCAACGCGTGGTAGGGGGTGGTCATTTAATAAGACTGTCGGGCAGTCCTTTTTGTTCATAGTGAAGGTAATGTGGACTGATTTATTGTCGCCGGCTTTAATTCTCCATCTCTTAAGCCATATTTGAACGTCGTTGAGCTCTTTTTGGAGTATTCTCGAGGCTGTTTCCAGATTTTCGTGGACAAATAGGATAGCTGTGTCATCGGCGAATGTCGCTATGGTGGTGTTTGGTTTTACGGAAAGGTCGGCTATGAAGAAGGTGTATAAAACTCGGCCCAAGACGTTTCGTTGAGGAACTCCTGCATTTATAGGAAAAAATCGTGATTGTTCTGTGCTCTGTTTCGTTTGGAAGCTTCGATCACTTAGATACGACTTCAAGAGTAGAAAGTATTGTGGTATAAGCATTTTGATTTTATACAGCAGGCAGGGGTGCCACACTTTGTCGAAGGTTTGTTGGATGTTCAAAAAAACTGCTTAGCAGTACTTTTCTCTTCAAGTGTGTTGGCTATTTCGTTGTAGACTCTGTTGACTTGCTCTACCGTTGAATGATTAGTTCTGAATCCAAATTGGTGATCAGGTATAATACCTTGCTTGATTATCGAATCTCCGATTCTTGTTAAGAGCAGTTTCTCGAACAATTTGGATGCAATAGGCAGCACGCATATTGGTCTATAGGAGGTAACGGCGTTTTGGGGCTTACTAGGTTTTAGAATCATGATAATTTGTGCAATTTTCCATTGACTGGGTATGTAAGAAATGCGGAGGATGGCATTGAAAAGGTTTGTGAGGTAGACAGCTCCTTTTTTCGGTAGTTTTTTAAGTATTACTCCGGTGATTATATTGTAACCAGGCGATTTCCTTGAAGCCAGGTTTTTGCGCATAGCGTATTTTACTTCCTGGGGGGAGAAATGTCTGATAGGTAATTCCATTGGTAGTGGGCATTCAAGAAAATCGTGTATTTCGGTGTCGTTCTGCAGTGCTGGGAGTGGCGTGAATATTTGGGCGAGGTGTTCTGCGAATGTCTGCACTTTTTCGTTGTCAGTTTGTGCCGATTGTCTGTTGGCTTTTTTGATAGGTGGGTTTTGGCTTCGAGCGTGATTGATTCGTTTGGTGACCTTCCAGAGTGAATAGTCCGTATTCGCCATGTTTGTCAGGTTAGTCAGATGTTGTTCCATATTATGGTTATTGTAGTCGGAAGTCATTTTTTTAGCTCACGACTTATTCTATTGTAGTTTTTTTTGTCGATTGGGTTTCTGCTTGTCTGCCATTTCCGTCTAGTTCTTCTTTTTTCGGCGATTTTTTGTCTTATTTCTTCAGGTTGTCTATTCCCAGTGGAGCTAGGACAGCTGTCTGGTGTAGCCTCCCAGGCCGCGTCCGGGATGAGTTTAATGAAATATTCCGTTGCGTCATCTATGTCGTACTCGTTTTTTAAGGGGACTTTTAGATTGATATTTCTGTCGATTTTGTCTTGGAATATCAACCAATCTGTTTTTGTTGTTGTGGAGGGACGGTATTTTATGTTTATTTATTATTTCACTATTCAGGGTTAGTGTTACAGGGGTGTGATCGGATGACAAGTCCAAGCTAGTTGTTATGTGGACATAGTTTCTAGCTACGCCCTTATCTACAAAAAAAATCGAATACGTCTGGGGTTTTGTATCTATCAGTTGGCCAGTATGTTGGTTGTCCTGCAGAAAATTGATCGCAGTTTAGTGCTGCCATTGCTTTTAGAAGTTCGCGACCTCGCGTTGTAGTTAGTCTTGACCCCCATAGGGGATGCTTAGAGTTGTAGTCGCCCCCTGAGAAAAATCGAGGTCCTAGTCTCCGGAAAAAATCTGTGAATTGGTCGTCTTTGATGTTGTGTCTCGGAGGACAGTAGACTGCCGCTACGACTATAGGCCCAAACTTCTCGTCTTCGATAGCTATGCTTGTCGCTTGAATGCATTCTTTATCGAAAGGTAACAGTTGGTGATGTTTTATGGATTTTTTAATAAAGATACCTGTCCCCCTATGTGACGCTATTTTTTGATATGATATTTTCTATATTATTTTATATTATGTTCGGTACATTCATTTGTTTTTAGTTTTATATGATTTATAACACTTTTCTGCTTATAATTTTGTTATGCTCCTGTCCGAATGTTATGGTATGCAAATTATGATTTTGAATGGCATAACTTTTACACTGAGAAAAAAAATCATTGATCCAATGTAATTGGTGGTATTCAATGAAATTTCGTTGATTCGATTGTAAAATTGTTGGTGTAAATCATCGGATTTATTAGTCCAAATAAAACGCTATTGACTTTAAAAACGTGATAAAATTTAACGTTCTTTTTTCATTCAAACGATATATTGCTATCCGAGAACAATATATTATTGAAACTATCTAAAAAATTATCGCGAACAAATTATACGGTTTTGAATGCATTTTCTGTGAGGAACAAAAAAGCGTTTTAATTCATAACATGAATATTGTTGATTCGAGTACACAAGAAAAATCGAATTTCATTTGTTTGATTCAGATATAATTTCTATTGAATAAATATGTTATTTTCTTTTTTTCACCCTATCCGATATTGATTTTCAAGTACATTATTCGTTAAAATATTAATATTTTATTTTTATTAAAAAATATTAAGCAAATGTCTGAACTGGTTAAAAATTATACGAAAATAAAATTTGTTTCTTGCACATTTGGTTGAAAAAATTCAACTAAATCATGGTCGAGCGCCACCGAAATTATAGGTGTGAGGAAACCCGTAGTTCTCGGAGCAACCGCTAGAAGCCGCACGCGCGCTCGTTTCTCATAAGCGTAGCGCGAACCGAAAATCTGCTTGAACGCCGGAGAAACTCTAAAGAGTATCGCTTCTTGATCTGTGGCTAAGATCAAAGTGTAGTATCTGTTCTTATCAGTTGAATATCTATTATTTTCTCCATGGATATTCCATTGGATATCTGATATTCTCTCCACTATTATTGTGGATGATCATTCTAATGATCACTTTTTATTTAAGATTGAAAACAAATTGACAAACTTACGTCTCATGGCATATTCGTTTTGATGTAGTAAAGAAATTATTCATTCTATTGATTATATTTTTGTACGAAATAAAAAATGATGTTATATAGATATTATATGAAATAAAAAAGATTGTATACAGAATGATTTCAATAGTATTTGAAGGATAGGATTTGAAGGAGAATGTAGATATTCAGAGGACAGTAGAGATTTTCAAATAAAATAATATGTTCTTTGAATCAATCACATTTTCCAATATTTTATAGTATTGTAACAATCTTTTATATCGGTGGCACTCCGCAATCAAACATTTATTCAAATCAACCAATATATTTTTTTATTCAATTGGTTTTTTTCTTCACACTGTAGACGCTTTTTATCTTTTCTATTTTATTTTAATTTTATCTTTATTACTATCGTTGTGTCAATTTTAATACTTTATTATTTTGCCTTATACCTTGTTGCCTAAAGGTTTATATCAAGGCATATAATAAACCATTAATCAATCAATCAATCAATCGATCTCTCTCTCTCGCTCTTTGTCCCTTTGTCCATGAATCCAGCAGATTCATTTCGTGACGAAACGTTGATCGCGTGTTTATCTTACGTAGCATTGTTATTTCGTTCTCGGTGAAGCGAGTGCATCGAGAGAGGAAGAGGGAGGAAAAACAGACCGAATGGAAGTTGAAACGGAGAGAAAAGAGCAATTTCCACTTCCTCCTCTGGCTGGAGTTGCAATACTTCCAGTGTTTTCCAAAAGTCTATTTTTTTCATCGCCATTTCTTATTGTTCATTGTTCATGTTTTATTGTTTATTTTTTATTCTCTATACTTTAGTGAGAAAAAATAAAATGGCGCAGTAGCTTCAAACCTGGTTTCCGTAAAAATACATTTTTCGAGACAGCCTGCACGATAACCTGAACACTTTTGAATTTTTTTTATCTCCGAAAATCGATTTCCTGTGCTTTATCGAGCCATGCTTTATTCGGAACATTTTTCACAAACACTCAGAGCGCAAAATTTGGCGGGGTAGAAAAATATGTTGACTTCAAAATTAGGAGACTTTTCTTATTGGAAATTCAAAAATTGACCTCGAAGCGATGAACCCTTACTATGCAAGAATCTTCTCGGAATTTTTCGGTTCATCGACCCATGGGGCAATTATCGTGTACCAAGGATGATTGCAATCAGGATTTCTCGAACAATAATAAGCGGTAGGGTAATCTAGTACGGGTGATCTTATTGCATCTCTACTTGAGTTTATATGTGGATGTCACTACCCCGCGGGATAAACTCGGATCAGAGAATATTCAGAGATATTCCGAGAATATTCAGGATTACGTGTGTCAAATCCACAATTTGTTAGATGCCAACGAGGTAACAGTAGTGAGCTTCAGATGTGAAAAGAGAGAGAGATGAGAGCGTTTGAAATAATAGTACGAATGATTCACTTGGAATACTGTATTTTTGGTGAAAACGGTATTAAAACGATGATGTATATACATGCTGAAAAATTAGAAAAAAGGGAGCAGATATAAGTGAAGTAAGTGATTTCTCAAATCCAAAGGGGCTCTGAAATAACTCTAGAATACGGAATTAATAATCGCAATAATTCAACCCTCCTACCCTAACTTTCCTCTCTGTAGTTCGTCTTTCTTCCATTTCAATATGTCCATTTCTGTACATCCATGTCCATTTCTGTCCATCCATGTCCATTTCTGTCCATCCATGTCCATTTCTGTCCATCCATGTCCATTTCTGTCCATCTGTCCATTTCTGTCTCCATTGCGTTTTTATTCTTATTTCGTTAAGGCCTTAGGCCACTCTAGAGGGCGAAAAAATAGGCTTTTTGGGGATTGTTTTTTTTTTTCAGAAAAACTACGAAATAAATCGAGATTACAAAAAAGGGTGTTTGTCAGAGTTGGGCGTAATTCTATTTATAAGTACGAATACGAATTTATTCACATGGTAATTTTCATGTGAATATAAATACAAATTTAATTCATGCTTTACTTATTTGTATTCACATGTATGCTTACAAATACAATTGTATTCAAAAATATTCTGAACATACAAATAAATTCACAGAAAAATTGTGAATTTTTACAAAAAATCACGTGAATTAAAAAAAATCACATCAAAATCTGTGAATGCAA
>OZ023312.1:87096712-87249212 GCA_964007375.1 Ophion obscuratus | reverse complement strand
AGAGAGAGAGAGAGAGGAGACAGAGAGAGAATGTTGTTTATTTCGTACTCTCTAGACAGTGCTGCCTAAAACTACCGTGCATGTTAGTACATTGTGAATATTGCATCAATAAGAACTTTTATACGACTCTAGCCGTATGAACTATGACCAGAGTTAACCCTATAGTATAGTCGTGCTGTATATTGGAATCGGAAAAAATTAGAAGGCTAGTTTTTTAACAGGTGATTTTGTAGGTGCCACGGGTGCTAAAACCAAGTTTGCCTAAAAATCGGAGGGTAGGGTATTTTTTAGGGGATGGGGGTGGATTAATGCCAAACTACAACCCCCACGAGGTCGGCGCCGGGAAACAAAATGTTCAGAAAAATTCGGGTTTTATTTTTGTCCATAACGCCGAAGTCGTGGAAGTTCATTTTGGGGGTGAAAAAGTGGGGTGAAATTTTGAAAAATCAGTTTTCATTCGATAACTCTTTAGGACAAATTTATACAATTTTTGTTCAAATGGAAACGTTGTAGCCCTTGAAAAGACGCGTCGATCGAGTATTCGATCAACCCTCTCCAATAATAGCTTCACCCCCAAAAGAATTGTTGAAGAATTAACAAAAAAATTGTTTATTGAATAACTCAAGAACAATCGATTTTTCGGGGATGGAACAAATGTACGAAATGTAGAGAATAACTTTTTCTATATTTTCGTTCCTATGCACAACTTTTGAATTTTGCTTTTTCGAACCCCTCTCAGGGGTTGAAAATTCAAAATGAAATTTTGGGAAAACCATTGACCGAAACTAAAGAGATACGAGTTTGGCGCCGTGGACAATAATGTAGCTGAGGGTTCAAGCTACAAATTCTTCCACGGCGGCGAATTCGTGCCGTCAATAGTTTTCCCAGAATTTCTTTTTGAATGTTCAACCCCCGAGAGGGGTTGGAAAATCAAAATTCAAGGGTGGTCCATGGGAACGAAAATATGGAGAAAATTATTCTCTACATCTCGTACATTTGAACCATACTCGAAAAACCGATTGTTTCTGAGTTATTCAATAAACTATTTTTTTTTGTTGTTTTTTAACCATTTTTTGGGGGTGAAGATATTATCGGAGAGTGATGATCGAATACTCGATAAACGCGTCTTTTCAAGGGCTACAACGTTTCCATTTGAACAAAAAACGTACGATTTTTTTCTAAAGAGTTATTGAATTAAAACCGATTTTTCAAAATTTCACCTCACTTTTTCACCCTCAAAATGAACTTCCACGACTTCGGCACTGTGGACAAAACTAAAGCCCGGATTTTTCTGAACATTTTGTCTCACGGCGCCGACCTCGTAGGGGTTGTAGTTTGGCATTAATCCACCCCCATCTCCTTTCATCCCCTAAAAAAGAACCCTACACCCCGATTTTTAGGCAAACTTGGATTTAGCACCCGCGGCACCTACAAAATCACCTGTCAAAAAACTAGCCTTCTTCTAATTTTCTCCGATTCCGGGTGTTTTCAGCAACGGCACGATTGTACTACTACGTTGGCACACTTGATCATTTTAACCCGGACGAATTCAAAATTAGATGCTCACTTTCTCAAAATTAAATTTTTTTAATAATTACAATAGTTCAATTGTATACTTTCCGATTTTTAACTATGCAGACATATTAAGAAACGTTTAAAGTCTATGCCTGATTTTGCCTAAGTTAATGGCAGATGGATGAAGTGCTGTCCGGGTCAATTTGACCCAGTGTGTCGTTGTCGTGGCCAAATATGAGTGATCAACGATGGGGTAAACTAAAACTATATAATAATAACAATATTAATAATAATAATAATAATAGTAATAATAGCAATAGACAAAAACTAATAAAATAAAACTAAGCCGAAGTTACGACTGCTCTCGGACTGAGTTTTTTTGCTCTCAGACTGAGGACTCGGAGAGAGAGGGAGATTGATTGATTGATGGTATTTATTATGCTCCAGTCAAACTTTCGGGCTAATTAAGATGCAATATAATGGGATAAATTTGTAAAATAATAATACTATAAGAATACAAATTGAAGATTATGCTTTCCGCTGCGAAGTATTATGTAGACGAGCTCAATGTACTGCTTGCCCCCTATTCACAATGTCGAAGGATTTTCTGTTCAATTTTTATTTATGTTAAAATTGTATTTGTTTTTTTTTATACAATCGCGTTAAATGCAAACTATATATTCTTGTTTTGATTAAATATCTGACTACAATACATCTATGTTCATTAAAATGATATATTTGAGGTAAAAGAACATGCTATTAATATGACACGTGTATAATTGAACTGAATACATTACAGCAATCGATTCAATACTTCTTTCTTTGGTTGAAAGAATTCTGTTTCACTCTGCCGCATCATTTAGTGCAATACGATTTGTACGTGCAAATTGATGTACGATACTCGACATATTGCAGTTGGGAATGCAATCACAGATTTGACGTACCGAGCTATATTTTTTTCAGAATTATTTCGATGACACGTAACTGTGGATGCAAAAAATCATATCTAGTACTAAACAGAACAATGATAGACTTAATTATTTTCGAACCACTCCGTGTCCAGTCAAAATTTGTTTATATTAACGTTCTCCGGTTTAGTAGATACACTGTGAAAGGTGTACGAGCACAGTAGATAATCGAGAGTTTTCCTATAACGATCTTCAACATACATAAAAATCTCATTCATCCACCGACCCGAATGATGCCGGACATGGCCGAGCGCCACCGAAATTATAGATGCGGGGAAACCCGTAGTTCTCGGAGTAACCGCTAGAAGCCGCATGCGCGCTCGTTTCTCGTAAGCGTAGCGCGACCCGAGAATCTACTTGAGCGCCGGAGAAACTCTACACAGTGTCGCTTCTTGGCCTACGGCTAAGATCAAAATTTACTAGGATCGTTGTAACGCCGACTTTTTAATTAAGATTGTAAGCATATAGAAAAAAATTCAATTTTTACATAAAACAAATTTGATGAAACATTTCATTGTGACAATCCTATCCCATTCCAAAGAACTGCATGCGAACTTCTTTCAAATGTTTTCAGCAATTCTCATGAGTGTACATTTATTTGAACGAACAATCAAGAAAGCTTGCAAGTGCACATAGAAACATATTAAAAATGACTTATAAACATAATAAACATGACTTCTCGAATTCACAAATATATTATTTTGATTGCAATGAACATTTATTTCATCGAACATTATATTTTTTTTCTACTAGAGACAATGCGTTGCTACAGATGACACCTGTACTTTATGGCAAAAAGTACTATTATATCGAATCCATATTCTTAATTTTTCAACGATATACACTCGTCTCTATCTCATGCGGCTACTTTTGATATTGTACGGAGGTCGAAAATGTTACGTCTCATGGCATATTCGTTTCGATATAGTAAATAAATAATTCATTCTACAAATTATATTTTTGTGCGAAATTTAAAAAATGTAACAATCGCTTTATTATCCATGCATCTAAAGATTGTATATAGAATGATTTCAATAGATTTTCATTTTAAGGATAATGAAGATATTGAGAGAACAGAAGAGATTTTCAAATCAAATAATATGTTATTAAAATCAATCACATTTCCCCAATATTTTCTAGTATTTTAACAATGTCATATATCGGTGGCACTCCATGTTCAGACATTTATTTGGGTCAACCAATGTATTTTTTTATTCAATTGGTTTTTTTTTCTCAGAGTAGTTTGTATCTTATATTAAAATAAAAATATTCGTACTTTTCAAATGAATAATACGTTTTATTAATCAATAAAAATGTCAAGTCATTTCGAGACACCATTTATATAGGAAGCAAAAGAAGGGCCAGTGTCCACCAAAGCGGAGCGGAGCTGAGCTAGGAAAAAGGAACCAACAGAATCGCCTCGCTCAGCTTCGATGGACATGCATTCAGCGGTTGGCTTGATAATTTTTCCTCGGCTTCGCTACGCTTGCCTGGATGCTGCCTCTAACAGTCACCTGTCGAGAGGGCCGAGAGGGACTGCGTCTGAAACGCGCCGTGAAGTGTTAAGTAATACCCAAAAGGGCGTATGTAATATGTGTTACGAAATGACCGAATGGCCTTGTCCCATTCGACGAACCCACGAGTAGAATAATTTTGTTTGGTTATAAAATCGTCCGGAAATTCGGCCGAAAATTATGAGATCTCAGGATTGAGTGGACAGAACGAAAAATAACCTACACAAAATAGATAGGAAAAAATCACGTTATATTGGTAAAATGTCATTAGATTTCCGATTCGTCGAATGGTTTTTGCATCACGTCAATTCAAAGTTCAAATATGACCGGTGGCAGACCATCTTACTGCATATAGAGTACGTGGCATGTTCGTCGGTGGCGTCTCAAGTTTATTTCTCATTATTTGGCATCGAGACGCTGCCGCGTCTCTTGATATACTTTTTTTAGTAATAAGTTAGTAATAATAATTTAGTAATCGCGTGAGTTTCCATATTGTATATGTATGTATGGTGTCGAAATTTTTATTTTTCAACATCGATATGTTTTTTTGATGAAGTTAAATAATTTTTTTAATCAATAAAAGTATGGACTTCAATATTATATATATACATACATACGTACATACATACACACACACACACACACACATATATATATATATATATATATATATATATATATATATATGTATGTATGTATGTATGTATGTATGTATGTATAACATTCAAATTCACACGATACTTATTACTAGAAGATTATATTATTATATTAAAGTAATTATCATAACAATTAGTATTATTAGTATATACACTACCGGCGAAAAGTTTCCAGACAAAAAATGTTAAAGAGTGCCGGCCAAATGACCTAGGCCAATTTAATAAACGGCATTTTAAAGAGGATGGATTGAACTTCATTTTATTTTTTTCAAACTTTTTTACGATTTTTTTTGCAATTACCACCCGATTTTGATTAAATTCGGCGAGAGGAGGTTTCTTCGACGAGACCAAAGTTCAATATGCCCGAGCAGAAATCTAATCAGGCTGCCTGAGGATCCATCAGGCCCGGATCAGGGATCAATAAGAAGCCCTGATCAGGCACGCCTGATTTGAGCCAGACAGGGGCCTGAGCAGGGATCAATAAGGCGCCCTGATCAGGCACGCGTGATTTGCGCCAGACAGGGGCCTAAGCAGGGATCAATAAGGCGCCCTGATCAGGCACGCCTGATTTGCGCTGGATAGGAGCCTGATCAGGCATTAATAAGGCGCCTTGATCAGGCACGCCGGATTTGCGCCGGATATGAGCCTTATCAGGCATCAATAAGGCGCCTTATCAGGCACGCATGATTTGCGCCGGATAGAAGCCTTATCAGGCATCGATAAGGCACCCTAGTCAGGCACGCCTGATTTGCGCCGGATAGAAGCCTTATCTCGAATGAAGCTCGTCACTCCGTAACCTCTCCTCTCTAAGACTAGACAGCGCCTCTGTCGGCGAAGTCTCACGAAATATTTTGACAGCTGCACACGCAGGCACGCGAAATATATGAAAACAATGGTTATCAACCAAAAGTGCGTGTCGTCAAAATTTGTTTCAAAATTTTGTTATCATAAATATTTATGTTAATTTTTTTGTATTATTGTTATATGGAATCAAAACTTTTGTATATAATACGGGCAGCCAGTCCCGTATTATATACGTAGAAGAAAGCGTAACAGCCACGCCGTAGCTACATCGACACATCTCGTTCGGTTCATCAATTTCTCCCGAAGAAAGGCAAGCCCTTCAATAAAGTGCAGTGCATACAAAATCTCAGGTAAAGTATATTTGCAATTATACTGTGGATTATCTACACATGAACAGTGATAATATATAAAATACGACGTGATGGGCGAAGGCTATGCGGCGTAGCTTAACCTCACTTTGTCACTTTCGCACCATTTGTATATATATAGTGTGATATATTTCGTATGAAGAAAAAATGTTCAACAGTACAAACATACGTATATGTACATAAATGTACTCATCCATACGTGCAAGGACCAGATGACGAGAAATAATTGCGCAACTTGCATTTTGTACCGTCGAACATTTTTTTCTCAATAATATATATACAACACTATATATACAAATGATGCGAGAACGACGAAAAGAGATTGAGCTGCGCCACTACGAGGCACACCATTTTAAAATAATTATTAATTATTTAATTATCTCAAGAGGATATATCAGTCGGAGCCTATATCGCTCACTTTTCCCTGGTCGAATATATCTATACTTATGATAAATATAGATATACCCGACGGGGGAGCGGTGGCGCTCCCTAGGTCCGACTGATATATGCTCTTAATGTAAAGATGTGATTTTTCGATGTATATTCACTAATTTTTCGATGTATTCAAAATATTTCAGATGCAATCTTGACAAAGTATGATGGTACTCCCCACGCAGGTTCTATCAAAGAGAAACACATTTCGGATGGGCTAGCGGCGGTCATAAACAGTGCGAAAGATTGGAACGGTCATCGCCAAAACCGGAACAAAAACTAAACGATCAAGTCAAATAAAATAAGAACTTAAACTTAAAAAAAGTTTTCATATTTTTAATAACTTTAGTAAACTTGATAACGTGTAACTGCGATAATCATTTAATAAATGTTGATCTATTTTTAAACAAAAAATTAATCAAATGATTGAGCCAGATGACACGCATGTCTCAGGCTGGATGAGGCACCTGATCCGAGTCAGATAAGTTGCTTGATCCGAGCCAGATATAGTGCCTAACCCGAGCCTGGTAAAGTGCCTGATCCGGGCCAGATATAGTGCCTGATCCGAGCCGGATACGGAGCCTGACCCGGGTCTGATAAGATGCCTGATCCGGGCCAGATAAGTTGCTTGATCCGGGCCTGATCAGAGCCTGATAAGGTGCCTGATCCGGACCTGAATATGCAAAAGCGTTACATCCATGATCAGGGCCGGACTAAATTTGCCTGACCCGGCCCGGATTTGCTATTGTGGCAGCCTGATCCGGTCCGGATTTCACCCTGAACAAATTTCTGCTCGGGTGTAAGTCGAAAATTTAATTATATTATTGTTATGGTATTCTGATCAATCGAGCTTTGAACGGAAATAGATGAAAAAAAAACATTCGAAAAAAAATCTGAAAAAATTCTCGTGAACTCACAATAAGCAATACAACTTTTTTGCTATCTTGAGATTTTGTTGTAAATCTCGTCGTTTTCGAACTCCGGAGCAATTTTCAAATTATCTATTTTTTCACAAAAAACGAAATATTGTTGGAAAAAAAATCGTAGAAATTTATTTAAAAAACGAAATTGGAGCTTAGGCTTCCCCCTTTATGATATTGATTGAAAAAATGCGTAAATTTTTTTTTACCGCAAACGGGATCCACTCAAAGAGGAAGAAAAAGACGACGAAAAATGGTCGTTTTCAGACCCGGGTGCCAATTGTAAAACAATTCGTTAAAATTTTTGAAAAAAGCCAAAATGAAGGTAGATCCCTCCTCTTTAAAATGCCGTTTATTGAATTGGCCTAGGTCAACTACCGGCGAAATGGCAGAGAAAACCGTTCCGACACTCTTTTAAACTTTTGTCCGGAAACTTTTCGCCAGTAGTATATAATAATAATTATTATTGCATTATCATATTGTTGTAATTGTATATATATATATATTAGCAATAAGTAATTAAATAAAATGGATCCAGTTTTTTAATTTGCAATTTTATTTATTTGTTATTCAGTTTAATTTTATTTTATTATTGAACTTTTCAATTTGATCTTACTTTAATTTAGTTGTTTCGTGTTATTTTGTTTTTCAAATTAATTTACTCTTTAAAGCAACGCGATTTATTTTATTTTCTCACGTTTCATACGTAAAATATATTTATATACATGGGTCAAAAAATAAAGTAATCATGTAAAAAGGCAGACGTAAAAACGTAGAGACCGAAGGAGAGAAAGTTCTGAATGGATGATGTAAAGCCGTACCGATAGAGGAAGCATCGCAAGCGGCAACGACAAGGAAGAAGAACGAACGAGAAGGATCAGGGACGTAAAAAACGGCAATAAAAAAATGGCCAGCACCTGCCTCTCTCTCTCTTTCGCGAGTGAAAGGTGCTGGCTGAGATTTCTTTATTCATCGTTTCGTTCCAACTATCCACTCGCAACGAACAAAATTTGCATTCGAGATACTAGAGTCGTCGAGGCTCCGATACTGCAAGTATTAGAGCGTTATCGCTGCTGGACTTCCGGTGTGCCGAGGGGCCCTCGCTCCCGAAGCCGCCCCGAAGAATTCGAGAGAGCTTTCTTCTTGCCGGTACAGACTTCGAGGGAACGGGTCATTTAATTTCTTCTGAGCATACCTCGCAGGGCGTATCGAAGATAATTGCACGGCGAGGACGAGATCCGCCATTTGTCGGTGAAACGGAGAGGAGGAAAGTTTTCTCTCTCTCTCTTTCTCTCGTTGCGGTACTCGAATTTCCAGGTAAAAGATACTCTTGCCGATGTAGATTTTTTTTAAGGTAGCAGCTTACTGTCTACTCGAAATAATACGATTTTTGTTTGCGAACAATTACGATCTTTTCGGCTCTGACAGTTGTCGAGCTTCAAGTGACGGTTTCTCGTCGAATGGATGGTTGCTACAAACATTTTTTATTTCGTACAAAAATATAATCAATGGAATTAATTATTTCTTTACTACATCGAAACGAATATGCCATGGAAGGTAAGTTTTTCAATTTATTTTAAATCTCAAATAAAAAGTGAGCATTAGAATGATCATCCACGATAATAGTGGAGAGAATATCAGATATCCAATTGAATATCCATGGAGAGAATACCAGATATTCAACTGATTAGAACAGATATTTATTAGACTTTGATCTTAGCCACAGGCCAAGGAGCGATACACTTTAGAGTTTCTCCGGCGTTTACGTAGATTTTCGGTTCGCGCTACGCTTACGAGAAACGAGCGTGCGTGCGGCTTCTAGCGGTTACTCCGAGAACTACGGGTTTCCTCACACCTATAATTTCGGTGGCGCTCAGCCATGATTTAATTGAATTTTTTCAACCAAATGTGCAAGCAACAAATCTTACTTTCGCATAATTTTGTAACCAATTCAGACATTTGCTTAGCGATTTTCAATAAAAATAAAATATAAATATTCTAACGAATAATGTACTTAAACATCAATATCGGATATGGTGAAAACAATAAAATAACATATTTACTGAATAGAAATTTTATTTGAATCAAACGATCGAAATTCAATTTTTCTTGTGTACTCGAATCACCGTTATGAATTGAAAGGCTTTTTTCGTTCGTTGCAAAAATTGCATTCAAAACTATATAATTTGTTCGCGATAATTTTTTAGATAGCTTCAATAATATATTGTTCTCGGCTGACAATATATCTTTTGAATGAAAAAAAAAACTTTCAATTTTATCATGTTGTTACAGTCAATAGCGTTTTGTTTGGACTAATAAATCCAATTAGTTACACCAACAGTTTTACAATTCAATCAACGTAATTTCGTCCAATAACACCAATGATATTGGATCAATTATTTTTTTTTTTTCAGTGTAAAAGTTGAGAATTTTTGTGAAGTTCGACACCCTGCTCAGGCCTAAAAAAGAATGGTGGTGAAAAAAATAATTCATCTCCTTAAGAAAAGAAAAGAACTGTACCGTGCATAGCCAAATCGTTCATCCTAGCAAGAGAAAAAAAAAGTAATATCCGAGTCTGTTGGGTACGTTCTTTATGGAAAATCATTCGCAAACTTCCGCGATCCTTGACACAGCGCATCTTATATGCACACACCACAAGCTCGGGCCATGATATTGCGCTACTCTTATTATCAGCGAAGAGCAACAAGCGGAATGTTTCAAGCGAGACTTTAATTGGAAGCTCGTCGTGCATACGGAGTCACCGGACTTTTATTGCGAGCCCCGCGGAAATGAAAAAGAGGACACGCGGGGATGGAAAACTTCACTGGATATAACGAAGCTCTATTAAATTCGCGGCAAGCCCGCATCCTATCGCAAGCTTTCTACTTCGTGCTCAGGGCCGTTCGTCTTTCCGCCTTCTTCACTGCTGGAATCTCTTTCATTCGTTTCGCAAGAGGATCAGAATATTGCTTTATTCGACTCTCTTGCGGTGCTGAGCCTGAGATTTTTCTTTCTTAAGGGGTCTTCTCACTTTAGACGCTAAAAAAGGCTATTTTAATGAATTTTTTGATTGGTTTATATTATAGATATCGATATAAAAGTTGTTACACGTAATAAATACACTTCCGGAATACATTTAAAAAAATGTTCAGTGTATTTGTGTAACGCAAACAAACTTTAAACGCGTTTTTCTCGAAACAACGTTTTTTGACGGCTTGTTGATAAAATCTCCGAAACTACTGAACCAATCCTTATGAAATTTCAACCACATATTCCTTACGACTATAGCTATAACGCATATCAAGAATTTTTTTAAATCTCATCCATCTCCGAGATTTCATCAACAGCGCAGATCTACAATTTTTTAGAACATTTTTATAACTACCACTTTCGTCGATAAATAGTGACTTAAATAAATATTTTTTTTCAAATACATTTCGAAAGTGTATTTATTGAGTGTAACAACTTTTATATCAATATCTATAATATAAACCTATCAAAACATTCATGAAAATAGGCTATTTTTCTAGCGTCTAAAGTCAGAAGACCCCTTAAAGTACATGAGCTTGAAATTTGACAAATATGATTTTTGCATTCGCGTACTAGCCGAGGCTTTTGAATACAATTTGCAACAAATATGTTGTAAAAATTCCAAAAATTGACCTAGTTATGACGTTTTTTGTGAACGGTCAGTTCACTGACCTCGAACCGACCATCTACATTTGACCCTTTTTTCTTTCACGTTTCTCTCTACGACTAAATGTTTCGTGAAACGGCGTAGATCGTATCTCAATATCTATTCATCCGATTCACTTTAAATTGGGACGAAGCATTATTCAACATTTTCTATCTTATGACAGGATGATTTTTTCATCCAATCATCCATTTGGTGATAACAAATTATTAAAGTTGTTTTGTTTTTGGTCGAAATTCGAACTTTTCTTACAGCTTGTCTTTTTGGAATTTTTATAATTCGAAAAAAGTATTCGGTCATACGAAAGTGTTTATTATACTAAAAGTAAAATGTTTATTTTTCATTTCAGATAAGCCTGGTTGCCAAAAGCACCTACACGGTTGGGCATTCAGCAACGGCGGCAATTTCTTTCCATAAAAATAACGTCATTGTTTATCAGTATTCTTCATCAAAAAAATCAAACATGCCATAACTATGTATCAATTGTGTGTAAAATCGCAACCTCGCCATCCCAAACTCTCAATAGAAAAAAATATTGAAGATCGACCGGTCTTTTGGGCCTCAAGCTTATGCAGACCCGTAAACTCAAAGCAAGAAAATGATACAAGCTCCAATTCATATGTAAATTCATAATTTTTTTATTAGCCTACAAAATCCCATTTATTATTAGTGCCCTAAAGACGCGGTTTCTCACGTCAATCTCCAACCCGAGCATTTCAAATGTTGGATTCTCAGCGTGTACCGCGCTCGTAAGACTATATCGTGTCCAATGGGGAAAGAATTCGAAGACCACGATCCCGATCTTAAGCTGACCCAAAGAGGCTTACGCTGATCGACAGCTACGAATTGACAGCGTCGAGAGACTCACAAACGTAAATCGCGTCTTGACTTGGACGACCGCAAGATGAACAGTTTACACGGCAATCCTCCCGTATTAGAGGTCCTATATCGTTTTCACGTCGCCGATGTCCTTTTCTACCTTCTTTCACGAGAATCGAAGCAAAGCTGTATCTCCCCTCCTCTTAATGCGTCTTTGCGTATCGTGATGAACGCGGAAAGCCAAAGGATCGTAGACCAAATAAGAGTGACATTTTAATCTGTTATTTAATTGAGAACTGTTCGTTTGGGTTTGTCTTAGAGCAAGATAAATCGCAAGAGATATATCCCGTACACGAAAAAAATATTCCGTACTAAAAAAGACAAGGATCCACTTGACCCATCCACTTTCCCGGCCGATGAGCCTAACATCGACGAGCAGTAAAATCTATAAGATTATCATCGAAAAATCCTCCATCCTCCATTGTAATTTCCGCAAAATCATACACATAAGCAACCGAACCCAATCATACCGACATAGACCAGATTCCCTCGATAGTACTCCGAAACCTTCCCCCTATATCATTAAAGATTTCACAATAATACTTAATAATGCGCTAACTTACAGCTACTCCCCACCCGCATGGAAAACTGTAAAAATTATACCAATAGCGAAAAAAGGGAAAAACCTCCACGACCAACTATAGACCTATCTCGCTAACGCCCAATATTAGTAAAGTATATGAGATAATTATCAATAACGCCATAACCCGCCATACAGACGAAAACAATATAATTCCCAACCAGCATGTTGGCTTCCGACACAACCACTCGACGACGCTCGCCATAAATAAACTGACCAGCGACATAAATACGCAACTTGACGCGAACCACATGGTTGGAGCTTGTCTCATCGACATTGAAAAAGCATTCGACTCCGTATGGCTAGACGGACTAATCCACTTACTCAAAAACGCCAACTTCCCCAAACCGTTACTCTAGGTTATCTAGGATATGATCACCAATCAAAACTTTATTACTACAGACGGAAAAAATCTCTCCACCAAGACTTTCAGAATTACCGAAGGGCCTAGGCGGATCCTATTCCTCTTCTACTGAACTCCTCTACTGAAGGACTCCTCTTCAATATTTTCACCCATAGAATATTACACTTACACAATGCACCCCACACTGACACACACTCACTAGCTTTTGCCGACGACCTCATTGTATACGTAGAAGACAGCGACCCTGATTACATACGAAACAAGTTACAACAAGCAGCGAACGAAATAAACTCTTACTACCTCCTCTGGAACCTCCGAATAACCCCAACAAAATGTGAAACCATACTATTCCACAAGCCACTAAGATACCTAGGCAGCAAAAAAAGAGAAATTATTAAAAACTTCAGCATCAAAATAAGCGGCACAGACATCCCACACAAAACAACAGTTAAATACTTAGGAGTGCAACTTGAATACCTACTGCGATTAAACGACCACATACACCACCAACTCAACAAAGCCAACAAAGTCTGGAAAGCGAACTGCCAATTATTTTTCTCCAAACAACTAGACCACAGAGCCAAAGTAATTTGCTATCTCCTTCTAATAAGACCATTAGTCACGTACGCTACCCCCATCTGGTGGAACACCACCGCCAGTATTATCGAAAAGCTTAGAAAATTCGAGAGAAGATGTCTTCGAGCTGCCCTGCACATTTATCGATAGACCGACAACCCAACCCACATGATTAGCAACAGAACACTATACCATATCGCAGAAATACCACGAATTAACAATTTCACCATAAAACTGACAAAAGATCACTAAAACAAACTCTCAGACAGCAACAACGCTATAATTAAGGCCTCAGCCGAACCACTCAACGCAGACAGAACCCAACAAGCCACCTCCGGAAAACTCCACAATCCTTCATCCACTTTGACAAAAAAGGAATCATCCAAGACAGTAATAATATACCCATCATATACCATATCCGACGAAACCAAGTAAATAAATCACTCCCAACCAGCTACAAAGAAATAGACGCAAACAATAATGCCTACTCTAAAACTATTCCAGACAGAGACACTAACGATATCGCTAGAATCACAGCCAACTACTGGTGGCTCGCAAACAACGACACGCATCTAGACTAAATTCGAATACGAAGACGACACAAACAATTACAAGAACAGCAACAGCAGCAGCGCAACGGCCCCGTTAACGCAAACCCCCGATAACCGACAACTAACCCAACCACACCCCTGTATATATGTAAATATTTATAATAGTTGTAAGAATACTTAAGGCAAACACAGATAACAGGTTTTTCTTTTTTCTCTGTCAAGCACAGCCTTATTTTATATAACGGTGTGCTTGTGTGCTTTTTGTTATAAAAATAAAATTGTAATAGTAATAATATGCAATACAAGATATCACGAACACGTGAGAGATGCCTGCAAACAACGGGCCAAAACATGTGAAAATACGCAAACCCTAGAATAAGACTGGTTTTTTTTTCTCGTTTAGATTGTTTTTAACCATTAGTGTCACGATATCCAAAGAGCATAATAAAAAACAACACTTATTTTAAAAAAGGTTCGATTCCCGGCCGGTGTCACGTCCGGAAGGGATAAGAGCATAATATTTTCGTTCCCCTCTTTGATGCCTACGCCTAGCGCAATAGCACGGGATGAGGGCAAAAAGGGGTAGTACGTGTGAAGGAATATATTTAAGGAATTAATGCGATATGTCGGGATTGAGGAATAGTTCGACAAGCTCATATAAATTTAAGGGGTCTTCTCACTTTAGACGCTAAAAAAAGGCTATTTTCGTGATTTTTTGTCATGTTTATATTATAGATATTGATATAAAAGTTGTTACACTAAGTAAATACACTTTCGAAATACATTTAAAGGAAATTATTATGCCTTGTAAAATTAGTTGTAATCGAAAAAAAACCTTCGTTCAATTACTAGCTATTTTGAAGAAGTGTGCGAAATTCCAATAAGATCGGTGCATTAGTTTTTAAAAAATCGTGTCCACCGACTTCAAAAATAGTGTTTAGTGAAAAATGCGATATACCTGCGTCGCTCCCGGCTGGCCTTTCCTAACGGGAGGAATTCCCAAAGGCTATCTCCTAGATTTTTACTCCGATTGACTTAAGGCCTTAGGCCACTCTAGAGGCCGAAAAAATAGGCTTTTTGGGGATTTTTTTTTCAGAACATCTACAAAATAAATCGAGATTACAAAAAAGGGTGTTTATCATAAATATCAGTGACTATATACAATAACTTTTTTGAAGCGATTAATTTCCAATTGGCAGCTGTGCAGCATTTATCTCAAAACTGCATAGTTTTTCTGAAAAAAGCCCAAAAAGCCTATTTCCTCGGCCTCTAGAGTGGCCTAACCCCTTAAAACTTTGGGAGAATATTCTGGACTGTTACATCCTAGCGAATGTGCCTTCTCTCGGTTATTCCCAATATCCTCATTTGCCCTTATAAGCTTATTATTAAACGTATAAATCTAAGAATAAGACGAATAACAACGTAAAAAGGAACGTGCGTACGTTTCGCACGCATATTCAAATAACAGCGATATATACAAGATAGCCGCACTACCACAGTCATCGACTTTTCCTATCCCATTGGCTGTCAACAAGAACACGTTCTCAGGCGCATATTCCAAGAAGAGCTGTCGAACGAAAAATCAACCATCAGCTCGATCAAAAGACTCCAGAAATCCTACGCCGTCCCATCCGCACGGTGACCAAGAGAACCCTCGACCCTAAATTATTTAAACATAACATAGACTAGACGGCTCCGACGAACTTATAACTCCGACTAAATAATAAGACATCCGGTCTCGCAGCGTAGTCCGACATACAAACTTCTCGATATGAGAAGTCACCAGAGCCATAAATTGACATAACACAAACCATGCGAATGCTTGGGTCTCAGATATCGAACTCTATATCCCATGCGCTTTTTCGCCGAAACACGGGACAAAGGTCTCCTACCTTCCACGCGTGCAAATTCAATGTAAGGAATGATCGAGATCAATTCTGCGAATCATGAATATCGCTACCAATCACGCTAAACCTTAAAGTTCCTTCTCCCACAATTTATCCCCTCCTAATTTTCATATCAAGAAAGACTTCCTTCCTGAAGTCAGTCTTCCAAAAATTTCCATCGCGTTCAGATCAAGTCTTCCAACAATTTCCATCGCGTTCAGATCTCAGTCTCGCAAAATCTTCCATCAAATTAACTTCACTTCTTAATCTTGTTCTAACAGAATTGGAAGTGTAGAGCCGGTATCATAGAGTTTCGAATATTATACATCTTTGGGTTTTGACCGAAGTGTCGTATAAAAGTTTAGTCGACTCTCGCGGCCTCGAGCTTGTAAAATAGTTCAAGTGCTGTTTACTACGCGTATATACATAATTACTCTCAGCGCCCCAAAAGTCTGGTGCTGGTGACCGCTTTTCGAACGCTAAGCGTGGCGTCCGTCAACGAGGCCCTTATCTGCGAGCGCCAACCGATACTCTTGCGAACGAGCGTACCTACACACCGATACACTCACAAACACAGCGACCAGCGTAAGCGACAAATTTCATTTTATGTTAAAACGATTGTTCCCCCGACTTCATAGTCATTGTCAATTTTTCTGTATAAGCAACTTTATTCATCCGATCACTTATTTGTAATAAACCTTTAGTTAAGTTTGTACGAATTCGTCGGATTATTTCTAAATACCAATCACTGCATGACTTCCTAATTTCTAACTCATTCCAAGCACTACCCCTTTTTACCCTCATCCCGTGCTATTGCGCTTAACGTAGGCAAAAAGGAAGGGAATCAAAAAATATATGCCCACGTCCCTTTCGGACGTGACAGGACATGTACTATTACATAATAACATTTTTTTAATTGGATTTTTTTTTTTAATTTTCAAACCTCGTAACCCCTTAAGGTTTATTGCGGTAAGGCTCTGCGTAGCCTCTGAGATCGTGTTCTTGTTGAAAGCCAATGTGATAGGAAAATTCGATGACTGAGGATGCTGCTATCGTGCATATATCGCTATGGTTCGAATATGCGTGCGGAACGTCCGCACGTTTCTTTTTATGCATGTAATACGGAGACAATTTTCAATTAACATACTAATTCGAAAATTTCCCGTTCTGATCAATTATGTGCATTTTTTTAGGTGTGCAAGACACGTGGTTTATAAGATTATTTTATGCGTTGCAGAGCCCGTCGGTAATTCAGTCTATGAAACTGAAGTACCAACCGCTACATGGAGAAGTCACAAGCATCGGTGGTTCAGTGGTAGAATGCTCGCCTGCCACGCGGGCGGCCCGGGTTCGATTCCCGGCCGATGCAATTTTTTTTTTTTTCTTGTTCAACATCGATAATATTCATTACATTTGGTTTCCCAATTCGTCACAACGCGAAACACGCAAAATGAAGTCACGTAACATCTTGATCCAGCCAGTTAACGCACTGCGACAACTTACCCAATATCAGATTAGGCCACTAAAAGGTTTAATAAACCGCCAAAGTTGGATTCAAGCAGAAAAGTTGAATAGAAAGTCTATTGGGATTTCGAGCAAATAGAGGCGCTCGGTTCGGAAAATCGGAATGGTAGCTGCATCGCTTTAATTACGTAAGCTGAAGCGCGATCGTACGCGTTAAGGAGGTACGGTGATTGGAGCGAGTCCAAGATAAAAGCCCGATTTTTTTAAATAACATTGTCGAGAGCTTCGTCCATGCGTATGCGGAGTTTCCACGAGATTTACCGTACAGTTTTCGAATTATTAATTGTTAAAGTTGGTCAATTAGTCACACGTAGACGACAAAATGTGCCTGTCCTCTCATATATCGATTTTTTTGTGCTACTTGGAGCCAAGACACGCGTAAAAAAAACTGACGGTTGCGTTCGTTGGTTCGTTGTGATCAATAAGGCAACTTGAATTGGAAAGCTCACCGCAGAAATAAGCAATAAATTTAGAAATAAAGTCGCGAAAAACCGAAGTATTCGGCGAGAGAGACGTCTCGTGACGTAACCGCAGCTATCTTGCTCGAAGTGTGGCAACGCCGGATACCCGCGCAAATTTGATTCTTCTATCGGATATTTTCAACGCGAATTAAAAATATGGTTGTGTGAAGCCGTACGTTTTTTAATCGATTATAAAAGGCCTTTCGTCGATATTTACTCGAAGTTCTTTTATGTATAGCTAAGGCATCTCAACCTTTCTGGCGACATGCATACAACGCATTTATATGTAAATTCAGCATGGAAAAACCGTCATATAAAATGAACGTTTGTTTTTATATCTGCAAATATTGTGAAAATTAGGAAAGGGAAAAATAACATAACAATCGATGAAATATGTTTTGACTTCGGACAGATTGGACATTGGATATTGAGGTTAACGTCAACGCGACGTTTTTCATTTGCATTCGCAATATCATCTTTTCACTCTCTAATTCTTGTCCGACAGAATCTACCTTTGTCTCTAAACTGGACTTCAGGTACAATCCTGTTACTCTCTTGATAAACTTCTACAGTACTTATTTTCATTCTCCATGTTTACCGGCTACCAAAAATAATAAGCCGAGCGCGTGGGACCGATGACAGCTATCGAAAATGCAACGATGCTAAACGTCGACGATATGGCGTACTACTGAAGTCGAGTAGTAGATTATTACGTTTGTTTTCATATTATAAAAATAATAAGTAGCTTGAAATTCAATACTTAAAAAATATTTCTCGAAATATAGGCCACACACATATGTCTAAAACGTAGCGGTATTATGGCGAAAAATAGACTCTTAGTTTACTAGCGTGGTCATCACCGTACCTCCTTAACGAGCCGCGAACGAGGATTTAACGGGACGACACAGTGTCGAGCGGCGGGTGAACGGACTTATCGATTCCCGGCTGCCGACCACCGGAAGCAACAGCGCTTCGGATAGTTGTGTGTGGCTCGAAGATCGATAGCACCAACGACAAGGAGATTTCTCTCGAACGAGCTGGAAAATCCTTGCACGGAAGCGCATAATCCAACGGATGTCAACCAATTAACTGCTGCGTCGTTTCCACCATCTCTACTCGCACTCCATCCCTCATGCTCTCTTAGCTCGACTTCGCAATCAGACATGGGGCATGGTGGCACTTCGATCCAGTCGTCCTCACTACTGATACGCAATCAATTCCATCGAGATGGTTATGCGTGAATCAAGCTGAAACTCGGTGTATTCATTTCCGTCATTTCGGCTGAGTGATCATTCGGTGGTTGGCTAAACATTCGGATGACGGAATTTGAGGCAAATTTGACGTAATCACCAGCTAATTACTTGGTGATGTTAAAGTATGAGAGGCCAAAAACAAAATAGATGATAGAGAGCAGTATTGCCACACCAGGGAATTTCCAGTGGTACATGTGATTTTTTATGGAAATGCACCATATTTCGGATACTTTTGTTTGAAATTGGCAAAAAAGTCAACAGTTGTTAAGAACTTCAAATTGTACGATTTTATAATCTACATGTCATATGCAACAAGATGCTCATAATTATTTTGCACGTTATATTTGATTATATTGAGTTGTATTATGTTTTACAAAAAATAACAGTAATCATGGTTTTCAAAAAGTCAGCCTATAATCAGATATCCGGTATAAGAGTCTAAACTCAATTTTCCTTAAATCTGATATTAGAGGACTATTTTTATATAAAATAAAACCAAAAGTTTATTGTTTTAACTTTGTGATTATTCTCAAACGATCAGTATTTATGAGTTAATCTTGAATTAGGTAGGAACATTTTTGCACAAACGGATATCCAACATTAGGCTCCATTAAATATCTGATTTAAGATTTTACATGGCCGAATATAAACAGTAATATTTTTGTATATATTGCTATTGGTGCGTACATTATATATTTATTAAGTAAAATAAATGCTATAGTTCATAAAAAAAACAAATCCTAAATCATTTTGACGAAGCTCAATGAAAGAAACACTAATTAACACAAAAATATTTTTTCAAGTCGGCGAAAAGTAACATCAGTTCACTGTAGTCCCATTTTGGTTGCTAGCCAAAAAACATTTTTGCAGTGGCGAAATTTGACGACTAGTTATTACTGTATAAAACAAAAACAGATGTGGCTATAGAAAAAACTCGAGCTACTCCGGTGTGAAGCAAATGTCCGATATCTGGTGCTTCTCCCCTATTAGGGCGAGAAATTAAACTGAATATGTTTTTCCGTGTGAAAGCTATGTCATCAATGAGGTGATTATGGCGCTATATCAGCGATCGTGGATGCACACAGGAAAAATTCCAAACGCGATCGTGACGGCGGTAGATTGGGTATCCGAAGCTCCGAAACAAAGGATTTGAGAGTGCCCCATAGTAAAATCAATGGCTCACGGTGATCGGGTGTGAACAAACCCGCTTTTCCAATGGTGTGGGACTTTTTACACCACCACAGGGTTGTTTACCGCGAGATCGCCAAAATAGCGACAGGCACAATTCCTGCCGGTTGGACCATGTACTCTCACGAGGGAGGAATTGCCGGCTGTTGACTTTACGCCAGAGTCATTCGTTTCAGCGGAAGGGAGAGAGCGGGAAGTGAAGGAGAGAACATGGTAGACGAGTAGATAAAACGTAGCACCAGCGCTGGAGAGTTTAACGTGCTAAACAAGATTCCCGCGCGGTCATGGGTAAACTACAGGTACGCGGTGTTAACCTAAACAAAGGATACACGCAGCTTTGTGAGCTATTGGGGACGTTCAACCTACCATAGAGCTCTGAACGAAATCGCCAACCCGTTGGCGTGAACGACAAGACCAATAAAAAAATAGAAAAAAAAAACAAAAGCACGGATGAAATTGGAGCATATCAAGAAGGAAACGTAATAAAAGAATTGACCAAAGCGCAAGAATCAATAGGAATCTTTTGCACTCATCTATCGCACGGATCTTTTACATCAACTATCGAACGAAAAGTTGCTGATGTTGATGACCTCACGTTTCACAACTCTATTGTGAACGGTTCGTCATAACACACCGGAACTATTTAGTTGCATATTGCCGCTAGATATTAAGCCTCAGCACACAATTATTTGCTGCCATAACTCCGAGAATTATACGGCGACCGAACTTACGTGCTGCTCTAACAAACTACATGTGTCATCATTTAACGAGCCTCCATCCTCAGCCCAATGAGGTGTACGATGCTAGAATTGAATATGAGAAACTTAAAACACAAAATATAGGATGCCCGGGAAAGAATCAAGGAACGAGTCAGGGAGAGCTCAAGCCAAAAGAGCCAAATGTATAAAGTTCACAAAGACCGACAGCCAAGAGGTCATCAGAACCATTCGATCCTGGTGAGATCAAAAGTTCCACAGCTCATGAACGGCACATCATCAAGTGTTATCCAAAGGTGATGGAACTAATCCTAATTAGGGTTAGAAGCAACCAATCAGCGAATAGGTGCTCCGAAGCAATCTTGGCCCATTGATCCTTGAATGTGCTGACCATCGTCGAAACTCATCAAATAGCTGAATAGCCTAATGCAAATCCAGCTAAAAGGGAAGACCTTCGAGCTTCGAGAATCAACACTTGGTTGGGCTGGGAAGTTGGGACCCGATGCAGATGAGAATTTCGCCACGATGAAGTTTATCTACTGACTTTGAAGAGCAACGGGAAAGCAAACATTTGAAAGCTAATAGCCCATTGTACAAATAGCCAATGGCCTCCATCTATATGCGTGTTGATCTTCGTATACTGTCGAGAAGTGCAAGCGGACTTCGAGATGTCAAGACCTTTGACGCTCGACAAGTCTTACATCTCCATACCGTCGAACATCCCGTCGTCCCTCTTCGTTCCCCATGCTCGGCCCCCAACGATCCTCCCAACTGTAGATCGATAGTTCAATGCAGAGATTTATCGATTTCAATGCTCATCAATTCAATGATTCTTTAATTTCAATACATTCTCAGTTCAATGCAGATATCGAGTTACACCCAGACCTGGTCTAAAGATAGATAATTCATCGGGTAACTCAATTCCTTCCGTTACCTCGGTGTGAGAGGGCGAGAAAATAGAGATACTCGCTTCGAGTTTCGTTCGTTTATTAAATCGTCATAAACAAATGAGCGGTAATCCGATAATGAGAAAATAAGTATTTGTACCAGCGTAGTTTTAACATCAGGAAGCAGAGCACTCCAATGGTATTTTCGTTCGCAGAAAGGATAGCAGGCTTTTCTCAAAATACCCGAAATAAAATTATGTCATCGACGTATAGGAGGGTGGTGTTGTTAATCTTGTTACGCGGGGAATCATCAAAATTAATTCAGCCGGTGTACGCTCGGCTACTTTGAATGAGGACTTTAGATTTCTCGAAATTAAATCTGAGATCTCTATCACAAGCACAAAGCCCCTGCATCGCGAATAATTTGGAAAATGTTCATCTCGCGATGGGCAACAACTAAAATAGCTAACCATCAGCAGAAATCGCATATTGAATCTGGTACGTGACAAATATACTACTAGTTAAGATACCTTTGGGCAATTGTTTTTTGAAGGAAAGATTTCTTCATCATTTTTTAGACTTAGCGGATTTTTAGTACTTTTTACTTTTCGTTGTTACATGGTATTTTCTTTATTAATATTTAAAACTGGCAGAGGTATGGTACGGTCTTCTAAACTGTGTTTTCGAAAATGGCGAGACGTATAGCTCAAAAACTAATCGACCGATTCTGATGAAATTTGGTATAAATCTTTCTAACCTTATTGTCTAAAACATGACCGTAAACGTTCTGGAAAATTTAATTTGTCACATCCAGAAGGGTCGCGAGCTTAATATTTTCGTTTCACTCTTTGCTGCCTACGCCTAGCGCAATAGCACGGGATGAGGGTAAAAAGGGGTAGTGCGTGGGAAATAACAGAATTAAGGAATTGACGCGATATTTCGATGTTGAGGAATAATTCGACAGAATTGGTGTACGATTGACACTATGTTATATATTGTAAGATTACTAGGCGGGTTAAAGCGACCAGGCCTACGATGACTGATACAGTAAAGAAAAAGGTATGGTTAGCTTACATTGGTTGTGTTACAAGGGCCTTCGCTCTTGGCCTGGTGCGCTCGCTGGTACAATTGCTGGTAAGATGCTCGCAAGATTGTACGCTGGTCGTGTGTATACTTGACGTGTTTACTACGACGGGCACTACGCTTAGATAGAAATATGAACGGCGCGCAAGGTCGATGAATTGAGATTGATATTCACGAACCGATGATAGAAATTATGCAAGTGTAAAATAAAACTTTTGTGACTCGAAAAATAAAGACTGTTCGAATGAAAGTTAGTTGGAGATATTCGTAGGCTTCTGAATTACGACTTGATATTGTCGTACGAATGATTTAGTTGACGGAAGGTTGAGCTCTGAATTCGATGAATATTGTCGGGAGACTTAGATTTGAGACTGGATAGAAGAACTTGGTTCGGTGGTAGTTCACGGGAGACGGGGATTGAGACTCGATAGAAGAACTTGATTTGATGGTGGTTGACGGGAGAGTGGGATTGAGACTCGATAGAAGAACTTGATTTGATGGTGGTTGACGGGAGACTGACTTCAGGAAGGAAGCCTTTCTTAATATGAAAATTAGGAGGGGTTCAATTGTGGGAGACGGAACCTTAAGGAGAGTGCGGTTTTGGTCATCTAGTTCTGCAGGGATTGGACCATTGGTCGTGAAGATATCGCGGTTGATTAGCGTCATTGGTCGCAGTATGGTATGCGAATACTTTATGGACTCGTTAGTCACGTGCGTGGCCTTATTCCAGGGCATCCGTTCTGACTAATATGCGTATGAAGAGAAGGAGACCTTTGTCCCGTGTTTCGGCGAAAAAGCGCATGGGAAATACAGTTCGATATCTGAGACCTAAGCATGCGCATGGTTTGTGTTGTGTCAATTTATGGCTATGGTGACTTTTCATATCAAGAAGTTTATATATCGGAATATGCTGCTAGACCGGATGCCTTATTTTTCAGTCAGAGTTATAAATTCGTCGGAGCCGTCCAGTCTATGTTATGTTTAAATAATCTAGGGTCGAGGCTTCTCTTGGTCACCATGCGGATGGGCCGGCGTAGGATTTTTGCAGTCTGTTGATCGAGCTGATGGTTGGTTTTTCGTTCGACAGCGCTCCTTGGAATATGCGCCTGAGATCGTGTTCTTGTTGACAGCCAATGGGAAAGGAAAAGTCGATGGCTGACGGTGCTGATATCGTGCATATATCGTTGTGGGTTGAATATGCGTACGAAACGTACGCACGTTCCTTTTTACGCTGTTACACGTCTTATTCTTAGATTCATACATGTATAATAATGAGCTTATAACGGCAAATAAGGATATTGGGAATAACTGAGAGAAGGCACATTCGCTAGCATGTAAAAAGTAAAAACAAAAGAATTTTTTATGGCGAGATGTAGCTACTTTTGAAATAAAAATTCAATCTTTTTGTTTCAAAGTGTGCCATTTCATTGATTTTCAACGTTTCTCACTTTTTCTTGCTTCATATTCTGCGTATGAATGTTAATAAAAGAAAGATTTCCTTGGCTTTTTTTAGAATATTCCCGCCGACGCTACGTGCCACGCCATCTGACATCCGCCGCAACCCATTTAGAAGACCGTGTCATACCTCCGCCATCTCTAAAGATTTTTTTTACCATGTAACAGCCAAAAGTAGTAATAAAACATATCCTAATTCTCAAAAATAGTGAAGAAATTTTTAATAAAATGAAAATCAGGTATTTTTTCTCGCCTAAAGGTATCTCCCCTCTTAACAAGTGTATTTCATCGCTTTAGCGTAAAGTTGACTGAACCGGAAAGGATCACAATTGCGACTACATTTACTGCGATCATCCGAGCTCGAATTTCTTTATGGGTGGAATTTTTTGGCAATTGTAACTCCCGCCCAGATCTCATCGGGGAATTCTCGCTCGCCCCTTCCTCTCGAATAACCGTGTCCTTTCCTTTGTCCTGGTGGTTCCCGTATGAACCTGCAAGACCAGCGTATCTCGCGACTCTTGCTTTCGTAAAGGCCAGCAAAGCGAAAACGCGATGACACGTTTACGCGTGGAGAACAAGGTGATGCGATGCGAGAGCAATCACCGTTGAAGGAACAGACAGAGAGCAGAGTCCGGTCAGAGAGAGAGAGAGAGGGAGAGAGGGAGGGAGGGAGAGAGGGAGAGAGAGAGAGAGGGGGGGTGAGGGGGCGAGGGGCAGAGAGGGAGAGAGAGAGAGAGAGAGAGAGAGAGAGAGAGAGAGAGAGAGACGATATTGCAGGAAAGCAGAAAGGGCCAATGACAATCCAGCAACATCTGTAGTGCAAGGTGATTCTCTCTCGGCAAAGAAGATCGGTCGATCGGAGCAGCAGAACGCATCAGTAAGAAAAGGAAGAGGAGGCAAACGGAAAGAGCCTCGTAGGCAAAAAGCTCAACAATGCAGCCCCAAGGGCCATCCTCGTGGTCTTATAAACGGGAACGGTCCTTCGAAATGGTAGCTCAGGGCCTCACACGCGTTCACCACACGAAACGGATAATTATCTTAGTTTCAGGTTTAATAGACGCCACGGTATTTTCAATTGGATCTAATGACGACGTTTACTGAATTTATATCGTCGTGTCGCCGTTGGAAACCTCAAACCATTCAGACGCGAATTATGTCCGTCAGATGACGGGATGAGGAAAATCACCCAACGCTTTTTCATTGTCCTCTCTTATTCCTCTGCTCATTCCTACCGTTTCACATTCTCATTCCTTTTTTATCCATTAAAGTACGTTCAATTATGAGTGCAAATCTCGTCTTCTTAGGCAGAACAGAAGTAATGAGATGACAGGTCCAAATGGAATGTTCTGAACTCGACTCCTAATCGAGTTATTCTGGAAGAACCTTTTGTTCGAATATTCTGAACTATTTTTTTGCTTATCAACTAAATTTCAGGCCTACCCGTTTTCTAGTGGCAATTTCTAGGTACTGTTTGGATGTGACAAGTGCCCTAGTCCCGTCCTGAAGATACGTTGAAGGAGCGCGAACGTTTTTAGAGTACTACATACACGCGTTTATGCGTAGTAATATAAACTGGAAAGTTGGAAAAATCCACAATAGGAATGAGAACATAGTGTTTAAAACGATATTGCCCAGGGGGATGAAAGCGAGTTCCCATCATAGATACGAGTACCTACCGTACAGAGTTCGCATCCAACGATATAGGTTTTCCCATTCAGCTGTACGGGATGCTGTTATACATATAAAGATACAAATGTAGCACATTCCGTAGAATGTATTTTCTTCTCCCTCTTTTTATCATCAGGAAAATAACACGCTATTTCCGCGCGTTTTGCTTTGCGTGTTGGAATATTAAGCGGATATTTGAAATTCCGAGACTAGCGCGAATCGTGCAAGGCTGAAATAGGAGAGGGCAGTATCGAAGGAATGGAAGTCTTAGAGGAGAGATTCTGCAGGCCCTTGCGTGCAGTGTAGAAATAATGACGTGCATTTAGGTGCACAGCAATTTGCCACTATCCCCAGGTGTTCTTAACAAGCCGGAACAAAACCCAAACAAAACCGATGTCTACAGTCCCGTTAGTACTGAGCGTTGACCGGATTTGCCTAAACCTCTATAAGAGCAATAATATGGGGTCGGGACATGGCCCGAGTAGATGCACAGCAAGGAAAGAATGCCAGTGGGTGGCGAGGATCTAGTAGTAATTAACGAAGGTATTGGCATTGCAATTTGGCATACGAGCCGCTTCGGGTGCGAGCAAATCTTTCCCTCCATCTCTTACAGAGATTGGTATATGGGTGGCATATGGACTCCTCCTCGGCTCATTTCCCCGCAAACAAGAGCCAAGCAGCTCCGGTACTGTTCTACAAATAGTAGCGTGCGCTTTGTTGTAGCATCCTTTTCCTCAGTGTCTTGCAGAGAGAGAGAAAGAGAGAGAGAGAGAGAGAGAGAGTCGGAGAGAGAGAGAAACACTATCAGCAGTGTTGTAATTCTTTGGGACTATTTCCAGAGTCTCATCCTCACCTATCGTCTATCCCGCCGCTTCATTTTCCAGGCACCTAGCTCGAGGCTCGTTCCCAAGCTTTGCAGCTACTGTTTTTGCTCCATCTATCCCGAGTAGTCACGAGCGACAATTTGCTTGAAAAACAAAATGAAAAAGTGACTACGCTTTGGATAATGCAGAACATGAAGATAGGAGACTCCATCATAGTGGTCGTTGACCAAGACGAGGTCCTCCTTTGAACGAATCTACGAGTCTTATCAATATTTAGTTGCGTTCTTCGCCTAAGCTGCACATAGGCTAACGTCTACCATTGATGGCTAGAGCGTGGAAATCGATTTTAATAGGGAGACAGCGACAATGTCGGTTCGATTCCTTCTTGCGAAGAAGACATTGGTACAAGGGGTTGTTGCCTTTTGATTCAAGCAACGTTCCAGCGAGAGGTGCAGGAAAAAGAGGATAAGGAGAAGAAGGGAGACTCCAGGATGTCCACGTACCAACGCGGTTGAGTGTGGCCATTCTTCTGGACCCGGAAGAAAAACATCTACATTTGGGGAATGCGGGCCGTCGGTTGCTTGTACAGTAGGAACAAGGGATATAACCCTCTTAAACCCAAACGGGTTGAGTTGAAGCTGGTTTGGCAAGAAAGGGAGCAAGAGAAAAAGCGGGTTGCGTATGTGTAGGAGCATATATACATCTACATTGTGCTCATCCATTCATTGTCGAGTGAGGCGATCGTCGCGGCCACTTTGCATTCCAGGGCGCCTGTTTTTGCATTCCGTACACCTACGATCCACCAGACTGGAACAACGGAAAGGGTGTGTACGACGCCTTCGCGCAAGCATCCGCGCTACCACCCTCATATACTTGTTCCTTAAAAGTGTTTACATCCACATACTATTTTTATCCCCCTGTAGTTCGGGGCATCTTCAGAGCGGGGAGAAACTAATGTCACCCTACCTTTTTGTTCTACAGCCTGGTTTGTTTGCCACCCGCATAAATAGGCACGTGCACACGTTACCGGGTACCACATTCTTTGTGCTTGTTATAGCATTGTACTCTCAAGCCGTGCGTTCGTAAACGTAAAACTCGGTAGAACAGAATGGTGCAGGATAGTAGTTAAAAGATGCTGCACACACGCTGTACTCCCCAAGCACTTATAAATTTTTCACATTAATAAATAACCGTGTGGTCACCAATCCGGAATCACATTATCATAAATCATACTCTGTGGAGAAGTCTCTAGAGCAAAATTCATTTTTGACGGTATTTGAAATATAAACCCAACCTGTTTTCGGCAATTGGTAGTTCGCGCCTGATGTTAGGCATCTGATTATTGCAGAATGATTTTTCAACGAGAAAATATCAAATGTCCTGTAGCACATTGCTAGTAGAATTTGGCCCCACGCGGTTCACGGATACGTAAGAGCGGCTTTTTGGCATTCTCGCTACTGTCTCACCCTCGAGAGGGTGTCCCAAGTACGAGGCTGGGGAATTCGGAGAGCGATGCTTTCCGGTACATTCACTCGCTACATACTTAAGCGCCTTGAGCACTGCACGCGGAAACACCTAGCGTAAACCATCCGTCTCCACAACTTCTACTCACTTTAACAAGTGCTTCATGCTGTGCCCTTTCGGCGGATTTTGTCTGGCAGTCTTTTCTGTTCATCCGTTGTTTCAGCTGTCTATGTCTTTCATACTTTCACAGCGACGATGCGGTCACTACTTCGGTGCTGGATATCCAGCGCTTTGGCCTCAGTTTTTAGGTTAGGAATCTTCTTTCCCACGGACACAGCCTTATTATGTAGTGACGAGCCTTCTCATGTGCCAGGAAGGAAAAATCGCCGAGGGTCGATTCCATACTTTGGCAGAAGTAAATAAGGCTCTAAGGTGTCGATCGGGCAGGATATTTATGAGTATCCTTACGATGAGAGAAGGAACATTGAAAATGTATAGCTGCGGAACACGAGCTAGACATGAAGACGGCTAGAAAGCGGATATAAGCCCCCGTGGCGTTGATCACTGCTGCGCCTCGATACAAGTGTTATACAGCGTATAAATATGTCCATCGAGATGCTAGGTCGAGTTACATTATACTCGGGAGACGCGAGATAGTAATGATAGCCGGAAGACGCGTCCTAAGAGGTCCACTAGGATGCGAAGCACTAGCTAGTGAAGAGAAGGTGACGTTGATGGCTTGCCCGCTAGCATGATCGCTATCTCGCAACGTTTGTGGAAATATCGTAAGTGAGCCTCGTGTTTAGCAATTGGGAACGAAACATCGGAACTTGTGATCATTTCTCTTTAACGAGACTCAAGAACAGCTTCGTTTCACTGTAAATTCGTGATCAGCAAACGATTTTGCTGAGATGGAGCAAGTCGACCCTTCAAGCAATAACGGAAATGTTTTTCTACCGTAACCGATAAGACCTTTGTGCATTGGTAAAGTAACGAAGCCGGTAACTAAATGATCGAAGGGCGAAAGTGGTTCCCACTATTAAAATTCTACGTTTATGGGTAAAGAGAGGACCTGGATCAAATATGTGCTCCACCTCCTGCGGATGTGACATTCGTCTACGTTGAAGGCAAGAATAATGCCTTATCAATAAATACGCAGGTACACTTACACTTGATACCTAGGCACGGTCTCTCTGGTGTATTTCTCTCGTCTTATTTGTAGGTAGAAACGGACGAGCTGGGAATGAAATAACTAGCACGAGCAAGAAATGGAGAAAGGGACCTTGCCGATAGTGTTATCCCGTTGACTAAAGAAGACAAAAGAGACTCAAGGGAGTATCTTTATCATCTCTCCTGCCCTTGCAACATGGGTTTGCGATCGAAGGAGAAGGACGAGGGTCGCGATAAGCAAGAAGGATCCTCCTGGCCAAGGCATTTACCGTGGGACGGGGGGGGGGGCTTACTCAAAGGTGAACCCCAAACCGTTTGTCATTCGTGACGTTTGCGTATTACACTTCGTAATGGTCGTTCACCTTCTCACTTATCCGTACTCTCTTTATCGTCGCATTTACAACTCTCCGAAGACAACTCTACCAGCAAAACCTCTCGTCGCCGACAAATCTTCTGAAGAATGATTCCACCGAAGAGCTCTCCATCGAAAGACAATTCCAACGGATAACAGCTCAGTCGAAAAAAAATGTTCCAGCGCATCAGTCTACCGCTTGAAAACACTTCCAGAATACAATTATCTAGCTGTTCTTCACCTGCGACAGACAACTCCACCTACAAAGAACTCCTAGCTGACGTTCCAGCTAGGAGTTCGAAGAACTCCAGCTGACGGATACAGCTGATACAATGCATTTCGGGCAATGAAGTTTTCGATGACGAACCAGCTAAAGAGAGTTGATGACAAGTCCGATACGTGCTAACACGGTTGACCTGGACGTGGTCAATTGGTGGAGATTTCGCCAAACGTTTGCATGGGATAAAACAATTACAGTCACATCAAGACCGAGATACATTTGGATGCTTGTGCCGCTGTTGTACAGCGGAGATCGTGTAGGAATGTCCCAGTTGGTGCCATGCGAAGGCGAAGAAAAACGCGCAAGCGGGAGAGGGAAAAGGAGCGATGAGGAGAGAGAGCATTAGCTTCTGTCCGTATACGTCACTTGTCAGTTTGATTGGTGATTCAGGGCACACATATGCATATACACGAACACAGACGGGGAGAAAACGATTTGAAAGGGTTCTCGGGATGTTTGCCATCGTTGATGCGCGAATATAAGCGCGCGGGACCTCTTTATGGCTGCTCCGAGCTGAAATCGCAAAGTAACCATTAGCCGTCGCAACTTGGGTAAGCATTTTGTAATTTCTTATATATTCCCATCGGAGACGTAAAAAGGGAGAATGACGCGGAATGAGAGATCGAAGAAAGAACAGTAAGGAAGAGGAGAACGGTCGGAGGATGAGGTTAGGGTGAAGGAGACCGAGGGGTTCGCGACACGACTGTTATCTTTCGGTTTCTGTGACGTGCGACGTACCGATCTGACGTTGAAGAATGACTTTTGGTACGCGCAAGCAAACGGTCTTCTCTCCTCTTTTCTCGATCCCCTTTCTCTCGCTCCTTCACTCTTTTTCCCCCGCAATATGTTCCTCCTCACATGGCATATGGACGCTACGTAAGCCAATATAACCGGGTATTTGAAACGGCCTTTTCGGAATACTATGTGTTATTATTGCTTCTTTTTTACCTGTCGGTTCCCTCCTTCCTGCTCTCGATCGAAAAAACAATTGTCGATTGTATATTTCGTTCGTCGGTGCTTCTGCATCCGTGGAATGAAAAAGTCAGAAGTCATCCGAGTTGATTCATAAATCGTCTCAGCTTCTGTTTCGATGAATCTCAACATCATAATCCTTCTATTCGCACAAGAAATCATAACCTGTGGTCGATTCGATTTTTTTTCGAACCTTCCCAATCCGAGAGTCCAAAACATTTTATTTTGGCATCAACTCGGCTCAATTCTAAATATGCGAATACCGATTCTGTGGCATATCGACGAGCCATTAATATAACATCAAGACGGAATACCACAACCGCGGCTTTGCCCTCGAAGCAGCAGATGAGTGAGTAATCGGATAGCGAGTGATATCGATATAGCAAAGAAAAGATGCGAGATATGTCGTGAGAAGTGAGAACCCATCGGCCGATGGGTTCAACGAGATCGGCAGCTATCCAAAACATACTCCATGGGAGATATACCTTCATGGGAAGTTCTACATAAACTAGGAAGATCGAATTCCCTCCTTGGACTTGTCATATCCCAATATATATTTTTTCCACCCGTTAAGGGGCGCACGCCATTCTTTACTTTTCCCTTTGCCAATTTTCATTCAACAATTATTTATATATATGTATATATAAGGTGTGGTAAAAAAGAAAACCAATATTTTTGCCTTCAATTTCATGCAAAAATAATGGATTTCGTTTTAATACACCCAATATATATAAATATATACATCTGTACGTGGAACAAAAACTTTTAGTAAAGGAATCTATACGAGAGAAAGAGACTGGTTTTTTTAAAGAGACTTTAGAACCCTGGTTTTTCGAAAGTTTTGAAGAAGGGGGGTGTCTAGATTTCGTTCGCATTACGAGTTGTGCAGTGAAGAATAGGGGCCAGCAGCCGCAAGTCATTTCTCTAACGTTGCTTCATGCGGATTGTACGAGAGCTTGGGGTGTACCGAACCCCAGTCTGAAATCGAAAACTTGTGAGTGTTTAAAAAAGTGAATGTCAATGTAAGTACCTAATTATTTTCATTAGTTCGGTTATTTTATCGTTTAAATCCATATAATACACTATCGACGAAAAGTTTCCGGGCATAAATTCCAAAAAGTTCCGCAAAGATTTTTCATACCATTTCGCCGATAGCTGACATAAATAAATTTATGAAACGGCATTTTGAAGAGGAGGAAATCACCTTTATTCTGTTTTTTTTAAATTTTACTATTTTTTCTACGACTAGTACCCTGTTTCTAAAACGACCATTTTTCGCCTTTTTTGTTCCTTTTCTGGTGGACCCCATTCACAGACAACATGTTTTCATGCATTTCTTTGAGCGGAATCCTAAAGGGGGAAGCTCAAGTTTCATTTTTTTTAAAGCATCGTACGATTTTTTCCTACAGATATTTTGATTAAAAAAAGAGACAATTTGAAAATAACATGTAACGCGAAAATGACAAAGATTCAAGGAAAACCTCAAGATAGTAGAAAGTTGAATCGGTTTTCATTGATTCCATGCGAATTTTTTCAGATGTTTTTTTTACCTATTTTCGGTAAATAGGTTAGATGATTTAATTACCGTATTTTCTTATTTTTAGCGCAATAGAATTATTTCAGATTTTTTTCGACATTTTTTTCCCCGATTAAATTTTATAGTTTTCTAGCCACGTCAATTGATTGATTGTATATTTTGTTTACTTTATTTTTATAGTATTTTTGAAAAATATTATAGATAAGAAGTTATGGAGATTATGCGAAATACATTATTATGAGAAATAAAAGCGAAGGAAAAAGATATCGAACTGTCGAATAATTCATCGAACGAACATTCACGAACATTCTGTCACGTGTGGCACCCAACGGGGCCTTTGTAAATCTCTTGATGGTATATTAGACCGAAGTTCAATAGATGCATATATTTTATTTTCACTAAACTCAAATAATACTCTTGTCAAGCGTCGTCGGTTCAACGAGGATCTAGGGTATTATTTAGTTACTCCATTTTTGTTACGCCGGTTTGGAAACCGAAACTCTTTGGAAGACATTTCGAAATTTCATTGAGATGGTTTTAGACATCGATTTTTCCATCCAGCAACATTCGGATATCGTTGAATTTACTCTCGACAAACAAGTGCGTTCCGTTTATTGTCCTCGGACTAAAGATTTAAAAAAAAAACAAAAAAAATTTTCCCAAGATGTAAGAAACCGCGGCGCGCAGACCATAGATCGATGCAATGCACTGCTTGGGCAAAAGACGAGAAATAAAAAAAATAATTATTTGTGTACGCTACATCATACTTACTTCATGTACCCTATGTATTGATGCACTTAATGGTAGTATATTTATATTTTTTGCTCTTTTTCCAATGTATGACACCTACGAAGGGTAATGGAAAAAATAGAAGTTTGCTCTAAAAACTCGATTTTCACACCTTGTGAAATTACTGTAGAATTTCAAATTCTTCGTCGATGATTTTTGTTTACCTTCCCTATATCATCATCTTCAGGCGTGAACCGGCTATCCTAATAATGATGAAGTTTGCATCGTTGCTGTGCAACGAGAATATATATATATTTTAATTAATATTTTGTTATAATAAACTAGTTTCTTATTTATTAATATTTTATATTTTGTTATAATATTTTTAATATTATAACATATTATTTATTTTATAAAATATTTTATAAAATATTATTAATATTTTGTTATAATAAACTAGTTTGAAGTAATGCTTCATATGTTCGGTAGCTTGTGGGTACACAGATAGGTAGAAACGGGCGAAAAAATTGTGTTTCCTGAAAAAACTGTTCAATTGGGAGTGAGGAGGGAAACAAAATTATATACATTGATGTCGGGAGATTACAGTTTTATTTTATCTACTTTTCGTACACAAAGCCCGAAAAGTAGACGCCAACAAAATGTATGCTATTTTCGAGTCCCCGAACCCACCCTTACGGAAGGGTTGAAAACTCGAAAATTTATATCACCAAAAGTTGGGAGATTGTAATGTTACTTCTTCCGCATTTCCACTCTAGAGCCTTTAAAACGAGCCCACAATAAATTTGCGACATTTTAGGGTCCCGGACATCACCCTTGCGAGAAGGTGGAAACTCAAAGAAGTTACATCTCCCAAAGCTGGGAGATTGCAACTTTACTTTTTCGTCATTTGCGTCTTGGAGCCCTAAACACGAGCTCGAACGAAATTCAGCTCATTTTCAGACCGCGTAAGCAACCCTTAGACGGGGGTAAGGACTGTAGTTTTCAATAAAATAATCTTGTGATCTGTACGTGATCAATGTATTAATTATCAACACTTTTTTATGAATACATTTTACGATTTCTGTTTTTTTTTGTACCACCACAATTAATAATTTAACTGTCGATCTGTAGCAACGTTCCGCTCCCAATTTTTGAAGAAAAAAAATAGTTTTATTCGGGTCACGGTAAAACAAAAACTACGTGACAATCCTATGACTGCACACAAGGAAGCGCGCACGAATATGCACTTGAGCAGATTTATTGTGTAGAAATGCGTATCCCACGCGTACGAACATATAAGTACACGCGCACCCGCAAACT
Organism: Ophion obscuratus; assembly: GCA_964007375.1. Taxonomy (NCBI): domain Eukaryota; kingdom Metazoa; phylum Arthropoda; class Insecta; order Hymenoptera; family Ichneumonidae; genus Ophion; species Ophion obscuratus. Next base: position 87,214,622 of record OZ023312.1, on the reverse strand, counting down.
CACGCACGCTTATTCAATGTTTAGAAAGCCTTGATTTCCATACATTTATTTGTTTTACGCGCTGGCATTGAATCTCGAACGGACAGCTTTGTGGTGGCAAATATCTGAAAAAAGTATAGAAGTGGAATATTATTAACTATGAATCGCAGTCTAGAAAGAATGTAATGCGCTATCCTCCCGCATATGCCATGCTTGTACCATGCACTGTAGATAAAATCTGCACTTCAATTATAACCATACTTACAAGATGAAGAAAGGATAAACAGTAAGACAGAGATAAAGGGAGCAAGCCTACTTATACTGCCGTTGCAACGGTGGCGGCTGTTGCGGCAGTGGCGGCTGTTGTGGCGGTAGCTGCTGTTGCGGCAGTGGCGGGTGTTGCGGGTGTTGCGGGTGTTGCGGGTGTTGCGGCAGTGGCGGGTGTTGCGGGTGTTGCGGGTGTTGCGGGTGTTGCGGCAGTGGCGGGTGTTGCGGCAGTGGCGGGTGTTGCGGCAGTGGCGGGTGTTGCGGGTGTTGCGGGTGTTGCGGCAGTGGCGGGTGTTGCGGCAGTGGCGGGTGTTGCGGGTGTTGCGGGTGTTGCGGCAGTGGCGGGTGTTGCGGCAGTGGCGGGTGTTGCGGCGGTAGCTGCTGTTGCGGCAGTGGCGGCTGTTGCGGCAGTGGCGCCTGTTGCGGCGGTGGGTGTACGTAGCAGGGATAGTCCATGCTTAAAATAAACATTGTAAAAAAAAATGTTTTGCGGGCAATATTCTTATTCGACAGAATATTTTGTCTCTTTTTAATGTGCACTCAACTCTCACCTATTTTGCCGAGTTGGGACCGAGGGCCGCCGTTTATTTTGCGGCGTGAGGGGCGCCTCACTATAAGGTCGATAGTAGAGACGCGCCATGGTAACCGCAGCTATGAGAATAGCTACGGTCATAGAGTGGGGGTTAGGGGAAGACCGTGTCGCACAAATAACTGGTCACCTTTTGGCCAAATAGCCGGCGGTGCAAAATAGCTAGCGGCAAAATAGATGAGAGTTGACTGTACTTCAGAATAAAATAAAATGTCAGGTAAAAAAACTTGAGGGAGAGAGTGAGAGAGAGAGAGAGAGAGAGAGAGAGAGAGAGAGAGAGAGAGGCAGGAAATCGTGTTGGTGATAGACATAGACCACGAATAGAGAGCGAGAAATATCTTTTGCCAGCTCCACATTCGCCGGCGGATTTACACCGCGAACTCGCGTAAACATTAATTAATCCGCGTTCTCGCGCCGCGATCTCTGTGTTGCGGGACAAGAAACCAACTCTGATCGGGGAACAGGCGCCAAGCTCACGATCATCCGCGAAAACCATCAGCGGCGTCCTAACTGGCCGAGGTGCCCCGCGAGGCAGCCTCGGAATGTATTCTTCGAGCGCGGCTCCATCGAAGGGGTCGCGGTAAACCGTCATGAGGCTTTCTCACGCAGCAAGTGCGACCCATAATTTACCCGAGGCACGCCAGTATTTTCAAATGCTCAAATGGCACCAAATTGTAGCCGCCGCAATAGCCGCATGGCCGCAGCTCATCCCCTGTCATCAGCCGCTTTCATTAGAATTTGTTGTCAAAGAAATGTTTAACAATTATTGAAACCACGTGCTGTTAAAGTTAGTATATACAGTCGGTGACAAAATTGAGTGGACACGAGTAACAGATGCGCCTTGTTCTTACTTGCAGATGAAATATATTATATCGATTCCATTCTATACAATTTTCACTTACCTATCTGAAGTCCTTCAATAATTCCATATATAATACACATTTTAAAAAAATGATTATCGGGAACTACATTGCTTAATAGAAATATATTGTAAGTCGAAGGTGACCAAAATAAAGTGGACATTTCAACAGCTCAATGTCTTACGCCGTATATTGCAATTTAATACTTCGTGTGTCCTCCTTTAGCTTTAATTACAGCTTGTAATGGTTTTGGAATACTTTCCACGAAATGTTCAATAAGGTGTTTATCTATATTTTCCCAGGACGATTTTATTTCCTCGAAAAAGCTCCGCTTGTTTGTCCTTTGTGTTTTTGGAATTTTTTTTATCGATTAGGGCCCATAAATTTTCGATGGAGTTTTTATCGGGACTTTGTGCAGGCCACTCTAAGACCTTTATCTTCGCATCTTGGAAAACATTTTTTGTTTTCTTCGCGGTATGCTTCGGATCGTTGTCTTGCTGATAGATGAAATCGTCAGCAATTCCCATTTTTTCGACAGACTCTTCTGAATTCTCGTTTAGGATGGTGATGTATAGATCGGCATTCATTATTGTGTCGATCAGAACTAAATTCCCTACCGCGTTAAATGAAAAACAGCCCCACACCATTATGGAACCACCTCCAAACTTTACAGTAGGACTTATAAATTGTTCCTTAAACGCCTCGATCGATTCTCTCCACACTCTTGATCTTCTTTTCGTGCCAAACAGTTCAAACTTGCTTTCATCGCTCCACACAACGTTTTTCCAAAATGAAATTGGCTTATTCACGTATTTTTTGCAAATCTTAGCCGTTTCCGTTTATTCGAGATGTTTATAAACGGCTTTCGTCGAAGCACACGACTATACAACGATGCTTCTTTCAATCTACGCGACACCGGTTTTCGTCGACATGTCCAGGTCCAGTCTCTCTATTAATTCACGTCGTGTTATCATGGGTTCGCGTCTGCATTCTCTAACAATGCGTCGATCGCATGTATCCGTTGTGCATCGCTTGCGACCGCGACCTCTTAAATTATCTGTTGTATTGTATTTTAAACACTTTTTCCACATTTTACGGACAGCACTTTTAGAAACCTTATATTTTTCACCGATAACTCTGTAACTGAGCCCTCCAAGTCGGTCAGAAATAATTAAATTTCTAATTTGCAAGGGAATTTCTTCGTGACCGCTCATTGCTACGTGAATCGAATAACTGGCACTCAAAACGATGCTTTGTTGAAATGAAGAAACAGATACGATTTGTTAGCACATGAAAACGTGTTTACGAACATAGTTGATGCGCGTAAACCACCTGACCCCGCTATGTGAACAGTGTCCACTTAATTTTGTCTCTCTCTCGAGAACAATACTGTCGTTCATAAATGTTTGTCATGAAATATTATCAGAGTTGTTATTGGTACATTGGGGGAAATTACGTATAAATATATAATCTTCAATTCAAAAAATAAATCACTAAAGATTAACTGGAGGAAGCGTGTAATTTTGGCCAATCTCTTCAAATCAGTCAGGTGTCCACTCAATTTTGTCACCGACTGTATATCATGCTATTATAACTGAATACAAAAATACATATATTATCTGAACCCGTGATGTGGCTGTGTTCTTCTTGCGACTTTTCTCACCAATAACTCGAATGTTTTTTTCAAGATCTATCGGAAAACTCGTCTTGCCGCTTATATTCCTCCAGGAATCATGTCTCAAACTCCTATTGGTGTAATTCATATCTTTGGATACCCAGGGCATTTTGAAGCTTCCGTATGATTGAATAAATTTGTAACATTGATCCTGGTCCATTTCTCCTCGGCTAGTCTGGATGCGGCTAACGAGGGGCACGGCGAATATACGCTCAGTGCAAAAAAGGTGTAATGCCCTTTCGATTATTCGTAGACAAATTCGGAGAACTGTTTAATTGAAAAAATTTTGTCGCGAAAGCTGCGAGAGGTCAACAAATATTTTGAGGTCGCTCAATCCTCAAAAATTCAAATTTACAGTAAAAAATCAATTTTTTCGTTCACTTATTACCTCGCGCAATCTCTAGCCGGCCAATGAATATACATTTAGTGGTCGCTCAACAACTTTGAAATTTACAATTTTCGCCAATTTTTTTCTTTTCACTCTTCTCACTCATCAATTTGACGCTTTGTAAAATGTTCAGAACAATTAATCCATTTTTATCTACAAACAGATTTTTTTAATTTACCTCACACTTCTAACTCGAGAAGTATAATCTGTGTTTTCATAAAATAATTTTTTATAGCTCTTGTCCGTAAACAAATTATAGGTCGTTCTATTCGTAAAACTAAAATGGCAGCTGTTTTCCGCGCATCGTAATGCGTCCTGCGGTTGGTCTCGTTAGTCAAACTGCGGACCAATCGTCACAGAGTGTGACGAACGACGCCATAATACAATAATAAATAATAATACATAATAACATATATCGTCTAATTGGTGGCTGTTACAAATTATTCAGAATATGTAACACTTCGCTGTGAATTTCGTTTTTATGCTACAACTATTTATGCTACAACTATAGTGCATGGGAGATTTATTTTTTGGCAGAAATTGTAAATTTTGAAAACCTTGAGCGGCCACTTAATATTCATTGGCCGGCTAAAACTTTCGCGAGGTTAATATTATAATTATAAAGCATTAAATTCACGGATGTGAAGTGGTCGCGAAAATCGATTTTTTAATGTAAATTTAAATTCCAGCGGAGGCTTGAGCGACCTCTGAATATTTGTTGACCGCTCGCAGCTTGGGCGATAATTTTTTTTTTCTTTAGTGAAGATAATTGGATGGTGAGAAAAAGGAAGAAAAATAAAGCTCATATTTGCACCACCCTAATATATCTATATATGAACAATTGTACGAGAAACAAAAAATGTTATCGATTTTTAAAATAGTATCCCGGACAGCCCTATCAGCCAGCCCCAAAGGAAAAAGGTAGCAAAACTTTTAGTAGCTACCTTTGGTAGCTACCTCGGTTCGGGAGCTTTTATAGCACTACAGAAAATCGCGAAGTTAAACTCAGCCGATGAGTATAATGCGATTATTAATTTTGCGGTAACTTCCCTATGTATATGCGCAAAAGATGCAGGTCAATAAGAGAGAGAGCGAGAAAGGGAATCTCGTGCCCGACAGTATGCGCTTATCGCCTACTCGTAAAGATAGTCATTAATATTCAAGCGAGGACTGAAAGTAAAGGAATATAAAAGAGAGAGGGGGACCGTGAGGTGAAGAGGTATCTGAAGACTGCACCTAATCGACTATATCCTATGGATGATATATACATATGCAAACATATATATATAGCATTGTCGATTCCACCTGGTCCGGGTGCCATCTCTGGTATAGTTAATGAATTTTGTGGGCTCTAGACTGACAACGTTCTCCCCAAATATACCAGACGTTGCTTCCCACCCTGACTGCATACGGCAAGACTCGAAGCATCTCCCTCCTCCGGTTATATTTCTGCCGCAGAGACGCTTTTGATCCGCTGTTGGTAAAACGTAGCGAGAGAGGTAGGCAGTCGCGCACAAGACGAAATTAAATTTAGCGACAAATGGACCATCTTTGCTCCATTTTAGGGGCTGATTTAAAGCCCAGCGAAAAAGACGATTTAGGAGATAAAAATAACGGTAATGTTTTTACTTATTCTGATCGGAGATTTGAGACCACAATTTGCGAAAGAAAAAGTTTCGTATAACAGGAGAAGTGAAAAATGAAAGAAAATCGTCGCATTCCAGTTATGGAAATTTCAAGCTTGGTTGCTCTCTCTCTCTGTCTCTCTTGCCATTTTCTCTCATCTACTCATTTCCACGATAATTTTGGGAAACAACCAGCCCCCGGACTCGTTGATTCGCTCGCTGCTGCAGTTGGAGAGTCTGGGTCAGTTAAAATGGTATGCGCTGATGTGTCGAGCATCCATTATGGCCATATACAGAGTAGGTAATAGCCAGAGGGAACCTAACATATATATACCCAACAGAGGGACGGGGGTGGCAACGAGGAAAGGAAGATACGAGTAGTTGATCACAGAGTGATATTGTAATTACCCCTTCAATCCCTAGCTGCATTATCGAAATGCACGCATTTGCCCGTTCCCTTGATCCTGCATTTTCTCATTCCGCCATAGTTGGACTACTCTATCACCCTCCTCGTTTCGCCCCAACCGTAACAACTGGTATTTTCGTACAAAGGCCCTTTTTGATCTGCTTTCGTTCCCGTAATCATTGTCCTTTTCAATACGTATGAAACACAAACAGGAAGTTACATTTTAATTGGACATCCCGACAATGGTTGAAATGACGAGTCCAATAGCAAAACGTTTCCAACAAAAAATTACGGCATCGATAGGGATTATAAAAAAAACGAATCGTTTTTTTACGATGGGAAAAAATCGTGTTCAATTATTCATGACAATTTATTCTTCAAATATTTTTATTTTATTCTTGTAAAATTGAAATTTATAAAAATAATTTTTTACTATTTATTCTTCGAATATTTTTATTTCATTCTTGAAAATTTACGTTTAGTAGAATGATTTATTAATGATGATTCTTTCGAAAAAAAAAATCGTTTTTGTTATAAGGGAAACAAGCTATTTTGCAATAGGGTCAAATCATTTTTTCTGATAATCGATGACTTTATAAGTCAACCGACGGATAAGACTGAAGTTTGCATAATTAAAGGGCGATGAAAATAATTGTTTAAAATTTCCTTTCACTTTTTTTTTAGCAGCTTTTATCATCGAACATCGCCCAATCATTTTTTTACAAGCTTCTTCGGAGGTCTACAACCGAAATCTTCATCGAAATATTTCGTATGATAACAAAAATAAGGAAATGAAAATATGAAGAAAAATTATTGTTGCATTTCAACGATGCAAACTTCAACACCATACCGATTTTAAATGACGAATGAATGAAAAAAAATCGTTTTCAATTATTCATGAAAATTTATTCTTCGAATATTTTTATTTTATTCTTGTAAAATTGAAATATGTAAAAATTATTTATTAATATTTATTCGTCGAATATTTTTATTTTATTCTTGTGAAATTAAAATTAATTACTAATATTTATTCTTCGAATAGTTTTATTTTATTCTTGTAAAATTAAAGTTTAGTAGAATGATTTATTAATAATGATTCTTTCGAAAAAAAGTCGTTTTTGGTATAAGGGAAACATGCTATTTTTGCAATAGCGTGTAATAATTTTTTTCTGGTAATCGATGGTTTCATAAGATGAGCCAATCGACCAATGAAACTGAAGTTTGCATGAATAGAGGGCGATGTAAATAATTTTTTTTTTCATTTCCTCTCATTTTTTTAGCAGCTTTTATCAACGAGAATCACCCAATCATTTTTTTACAAGCTTTTTCGGAGGTCTACAATCGAAATCTCCACCGAAATATCTCGTACAGTAACAAAAATAAGAAAATGAAAATCTAAAGAAGATTTTTTGTTGCATTTCAACGATGCAAACTTCACCACCATACGGATTGTCAATGACCTTCAATCGGCACCACTATTTTTTGCGTTCCAAAATATACATGTCATGAAATGGATATATTGGCAGACATCTATAAGCTCCGAGATATTAAAATCGGTTGCTTTACGATCGTTGTATAGTGCAAACACGAGTCGTCGTACATCGGTTAAAACTGGTGATGCCTGATATCCAAAGCGATATCTCGCCGGTTTCCCTTGGGCAATTTATGCATATGTGATACGTATACGATATGAGAGGAGCGTTCTGGTATTTTGAATACATATATCTAGAAAGTAGAAGGTCCCTAAACGTACCTTCGTACAGACTCCATTCGCCTTTTTCAATCCCAGCAGTCTACGAATATACCCGGGAGTGGTACACACGTGTGTCTTATAGGCATACCTAAACGCACGTGCACGAGCAGGAGCTCAAGAAATAAAACATTGGAAAGACATCGCGTTGGAGAGAGATCATATTCTCATTTTCGTTGGGCACGCGTACGAACGATAGACATAAGGCAAAACGCTGATGGAAAGAAGGATACTTTATGTACACGTGGGATATACATTTCCTCGTTGAAAGATCCACATGTACCAATGTTCAACTATCTGGGAGTTCTCGTATCTTTAAGGCCTTAGGCCACTCTAGAGAAAATAGGCTTTTTGGTTTTTTTTCATAAAAATTACGTAATAAATCGACATTACAAAAGAGGGCGTTTATCATACATATCAGTGGCTGTATGCAATCATTTTTTTGAAGCGATTCATTTCAAAATGGCGGCTCTGCAGCGTTTATCTCAAACCTGCATTTTTTAAGTTGGCCGGAAACATAACTCAGACAATTTTCAACCGATTCACTTGAAATGTTGAATATATCTTGAAAAATACATTGTCTATGGAAGTACGTAGGATTTTTTTTATATTGCATAGTTAATTTGTTATTAACAATTATCTGACGATTTCTTAGGCAAATTTTTAGAAAGTGAAAAATTTCGTCACATAATTATTAATAACAAATGAAGTATGCAATATAAAAAAAGTCCTATGTACTTCCATAGACAACGTATTTTTCAATATATATTCAACATTTCAAGTGAACCGGTTGAAAATTGTCTGAGTTATTTTTCGGCAAACTTAAAAAATGCAGTTTTGAGATAAACGCTGCGCAGCCGCCATTTTGAAATTAATCGCTTCAAAAAAATTATTATATACAGTCAGTGATATGTATGATAAACACCCTTTTTTGTAATCTCGATTTATTTTGTAGTTTTTCTGAAAAAATTTTTCCAAAAAGCCTATTTTTCGGCCTCTAGAGTGGCCTACACGGAAAAAAAGGAACAGCGAAAATCACAGTATAAACCGCGCAAAAAACAGGTTGCCATATTTCATTTTACAATAAAACAAAGTAATGTAAATCCTGTCCTCCAAAAATAACGAATTTTCCTGTACGCACTGAGATTTTTACAGTTACACTGGCTTATTTACAGTTCGATATTGTGAATACATCAGTGTTTTCAGTGAAAATATTCAACTGTAAAATTTACATGAGATCACTGATTTTTATGCTGTACGCAAACTGCAAGGGTTACGGTGTACACTGTATTGAGTACAGAGCGATTCATTAAATTGTACAGTGCAGCATGGTCGTTTTACTCTTCTTTCGACAGTTCGTGACGTAATCTGTGCACTCTGAGATTTTTACAGTTACACTGATTTATTTACAGTTTGGTATTGTGAATAAATCAGTGATTTCAGTAAATATATTCAACAGTAAAATTTAAATGAGGTCACTGATTTTTATACTGTACGTAAAGTGCAAGGGTACACTGTATTGACATTATTAAAATATTCAACTGTAAAATTTAAATGCGATCACTGATTTTTATATTGTACGCAAATGGGGCACGAGGTAAGGCACGAGGCCAGGACACAAAGGATTGCCAGTTAGTAGTGTGTGGTTGATGGGACGCGGACATCGAAATTTTTCCGCGACAGAATTCAAGAAATTATAAAGAAAGAGAGAATTTTTTTTAAAGGTACGTTCTTGTCTAATTAGGACTTGTCTCGCGCGTGGGGTGAGGTACGTGGCCAGGACACCAAGGATTGCCAGTTAGTAGTGCGTGGTCGATAGGATGCGAACGTTGAAATTTGTGCGACATAATTCAAGAAATTATAAAAAGAGAGAATTATTTACAAAAAGGTACGTTCTTGTGTATGTGACTGATTTTTGTATATTTTCTACACATTTTTTTCAAAATTATTTTATGGATAAACTTTTTTTTGTGTGTCTACATAAACTCTGTCGATATAACTGGCGCATTCATTGTACATAATACAGATTAACCAACTGTCAAATTACAAGTTTTGTTAAATTTATATTACAGTGTTGAACTGTCAAAATTTACTTTTGACTACACTGTATTTTGGACTGTGTGTTCCAGTAAAAGATACAGTAGAGCGGTTCGAGACCAAAGAGGACAGTATAGGAACTGTAATAATTTACTTTGAGCATACAGTATTTTGAGCACTGTGTTTCAGTAAATATCGCTGCGCAATCGCTCGAGTCCAATGCAAACTGTGTAGCCCCTGTATTTTATAGTTTCTTTTTTTCCGTGTAAGGTCTTAATCGGAGGTATGTCCTTTGTAGAACTTTATCCGAAAATGTAATGACATGTTTGTATTTTCGAAATGAGAAGAATTGTTTCGACGGATAACTATAACAGTACTTGAGGATAAACTTCCTACGTTTTTTCGGATCCATCGGACCATGGGGCAGTCCTCAACACCAATGTGCACAAACATGAATCACTGTCAAATCGCAAACATGATCGCTATCAATAAATAAATATATGAGGGATATATTATCGCATTTTTTTATGATTTGCCTTTGAAAAGAAATCCCGTGAAAGGTAAGACTGAATAATGACATTGGTGACATATCGAATAGCGTGCTTCGGTCCGAATGATGTACGCACCAGTTGGAAACCCAACGCATAGTCCACATTGCTGTTTCGGCTGTCTGCAATGTTCTCGCACTCTATTTACACGCTGTATTTCCCTCTGCCTCCCGCCGGTTCGATCTATACAACTGCAGTGCGCACTTCAAGCAAAATAATTATCGAGAAACGTGGTTATCCCCTCGTTTAACGATCGCCTGCATGTGCACGCTGCTCCTTTGTGGCTAAATGCTCGCAAGCCCCGAGCTAGCGAAATCCGGATGGCCGAACCGCTCCCATAAACGCGCACTGACAAAATTGTTTATAGTGCAGCATCGACAGTGATGGGATATAAAAGGCTGCACAGCCTGTATCTGCTGATGTTTCGCATCGGCTTTTTTCGCTTCCTATCTCCCCGCTTCTCGCTGATTACTAACGACGTAACGATCGATCGGGTCGCTGATCGACCGAGTCCTCGATTCAATTTACGTGCAACAAATGCTCGCAGTTTGTACATTTTTTTTGTAAATTTATTTACTCCTCTGAATCGGAAAGAGGCTGCAACAATGGAAAACAACAGCATCGAGAAAGACAGAAGGCATCGGTTGATTGGAAACCACAAGTGGTGAAATATTGTATCACGAGATCCTTTATTGTACGAGCATTTTTTTCTCTCCCTCTCAACGAGGCATTTATTTGTTGCAAGCCCAGGGATTTCCGGATTGTAAGGAGGTTGTAAATAATAAAATATTTTTATGTCTAGGATATATTGGGTCGTTACGATTTTTTTTTGAATTTTTTTCACCACGAAAGACCAGAGATGAAAAATAGTTTAATATATTTAATTTTACGTGCGGTTAGATAGGAGAGACGTTCACACTACGGGTAATATAATTTTTTTGGATATTTAGCGTCAAGATGAACCATTTCTAACAACGGATTAACGCAAACTAAACTTTTGTAAACATTTAGGGGAAAAAACTGTGCCTTGATCATCGTAAACCATATATACACTACCGCTTAAAAGTTTGGATACGGCAGTCGATATTTCTTGCCGCACTAAAAGTTAGACAGCGCCGTCAAAAAAAGAAATAACCCAATTAAACGAACGGCGTTTTGAAAGAAACAAATTCAGCTTTGTTTTGCTGTTTGAAATATATTTTGTGATTTTTTTTCTACTGGGTACGCACTTTTGTTCTCGACTATTTTTTGGCTATTTTTCGACCATCGAGAATTGGGCGCACAACTCATGGAAAATTGTTTTGTCATTTTTATCCATGATAAACTCGAAAATTCTTTAAAAATTCCGGGCGAACCAGTATAAACTTACGCAACTTTTTACATCTTCGACACTTCCGCTTAAACCCTATAGTTATTGAGTTACGTTGCATTTTCCAAAATTTGTCTTTTTTTTAGTAAAAAAATGAAATAACTTTGCGAAAAAAATTGCACGGAACTTTTGAAAAAACGAAAATGGAGCTTCTGCTACCCTTTTCCAAGTTCATAATGAATAAAAATGACAAATAAAATGTCCATAAGTTATGCACCCAATTCTCGATGGTCGAAAAATAGCCGAAAAACGGTCACTTACAAAGATGCGTACCGGGTCGCAAAAATAATCATTAAAAATATTTCAAAAAAGCAAAACAAAGCCGAATTTGTTCCCTTCAAAACGACGTTCGTTAAATTTGGTTATCTTTTTTTTATGGAGCCATCTAATTTTTAGTGCGACAAGAAATATCGACTGGTGTATCCAAACTGTTGAGCGGTAGTGTATATTCAATATTGAACCATCAAGGTTTGATAAAAAATTACGAATCTTGCCTGGCGAATGAAGGGCATTGCTGCCAACCTCAATGTTCGCTAAGTTGTCGTACTTCGACAGCTCTTAATATTAATTAATTGTAATAATAAATAAACTCGTGCCGTAAATATAAATAGACTTAATTATGAATGACTCAACATTTCATTCTGCGTTGCATAAAACATTCACTGACGCAGTTTTTTCATAATAGTCATCGATAATGTTATACTTTTTCAAGTTGATATTAAGAGGGAATGATACCTCATCGCGGTCGGTATGGTAGAACAATTATAGATTCCCAAAAATCTCGAAAACGGCTCTTCAGATCCCGTCGAAACTTTGCCAAATGACGTCAAATAGATAGACGAACAGCTGTCTTCCCCTCAAACTTTCTGAATTTGAGAAAAAAAACTAGATTGGCTTATGATAAGCCAATCTACATTTTTTTTTCTCAAATTCAGAAAATTTGAGGGGAAGACAGCTGTTCGTCTATCTATTTGACGTCATTTGGCAAAGTTTCGACGGGATCTGAAGAGCCGTTTTCGAGATTTTTGGGAATCTATAATTGTTCTACCATACCGACCGCGATGAGGTATCATTCCCTCTTAACACGAAAGTTTTTCTTATTGACGTAATAAAAATATGAAAATGCATACTCTTGCTCTTTCATTATATATTTTATAAAAAATTAGCATCTAGAGAATAAATGTATACCTCGTATGCATGTTTTTGAAGTTAATTGGAAAAAAATGCATAAACCGTCATCTGATTCAGCTGGACTGTTTGTTCCAACCTCCTTAAGTGGTTAGGCCACTCTAGAGACCGAAAAAGTAGGCTTTTTGGGGATTTCTTTCTCAGAAAAACTACAAATAAATCGAGATTACAAAAAAGGGTGTTTATCATACATATCAGTAACTCTATACAATAATTTTTTTGAAGCGATTAATTTCAAAATGGCGGCTGTGCAGCGTTTATCTCAAACTGCATTATTTAAGTTGGCCGGAAACATAACTCAGACAATTTTCAACCGATTCACTTGAAATGTTGAATATATCTTTAAAAATACATTGTCTATGGAAGTACGTAGGATTTTTTTTATATTGCATAGTTTATTTGTTATTAACAATTATTTGATGAAATTTTTCACATTTCAAAAATTTCACCAAAAGATCGTCAGATCATTGTTAATAAAGAATGAACTATGTAATATAAAAAAAAATCCTACGTGCTCCCATAGACAATATATTTTTCAAGATATATTCAACATTTCAAGTGAATCGGTTGAAAATTGTCTGAGTTATGTTTCCGGCCAATTTGAAAAATGCAAGTTTGATATAAACGCTGCACAGCCGCCATTTTGAAATGAATCGCTTAAAAAAAAATATTGTATACAGTCACTGATATGTATGATAAACACCCTTTTTGTAATCTCGATTGATTTTGTAGTTTTTCTGAAAAAAAAATCCCCAAAAAGCCTATTTTTTCGGCCTCTAGAGTGGCCTAAGCCCTTAACCGACGAAAAGCCCGAATTCCAAAAGATGTTGCTATTTTCTGCTGCTATTTTTTAATAAATAGCTTTAATAAGTTATTCCAAATTCTGTTGATATTTTCAAACGTTTCGAAAATCCTGTAATAATGCATTTCAATTTCATGCAACGGGAGCGTCAATATTCAGGACACGACCTCGCTGGGTAAGTGAACGGGAAACTGCATTGAGAAGTGAGCACGAGTAGGGTTCGCTCGAGTTGACGAGAAGAAGAGGAAAGTGCCAGGCAACAAAAAAATTTCGTAAGAATCGACTATGGCTGTTTGGTGAAAAAGAATCACGATCATCCATAACAGCGAGATTCGATTTCCAGCCATAATTCAAATGGCAGTCATAGTACAGTCGTGCTGTCGCTGAAAAACGCCGTAATCGAAAAAGATTAGAAGGCCAGTTTTTTGACAGGTGATTCTGTAGGTGCTAAATCCAAATTTGCCTAAAAATTGGGGTGCAGGATTTTTTTAGGGGATTAAGGGGGATGGGGGTGGATTGATGCCAAAGTACAACCCCTACGAGGTCGGCGCCGTGAGACAAAATGTTCAGAAAAATCCGGGCTTTAGTTTTGTCCACAGCGCTGAAGTCGTGCAAGTTCATTTTGGGGGTGGAAAAGTGGGGTGAAATTTTGAAAAATCAGTTTTAATTCAATAACTCTTCAGGAAAAATTCGTACACTTTTTGTTCAAAAGGGAATGTTGCAGTCCATGAAAGAATGCGTCGATCGAGTATTTGATCATCACTCTGCAAAAATATCTTCACCCCCAAAAAAATGGTTAAAATACCACAGGAAAAACGTTTATTGAATAACTCAAAAACAATCACTTTTTCGGGTTTGGTTTAAATGTACGAAATGTAGAGAATAATTTTCTCTATTTTTTCGTTTCTATGGACCACCCTTGAATTCTGCTTTGTCCAACTCCTCTTGGGGGTTGAAAATTCAAAATAAAATTCTGGGAAAACTATTGACCGCACGAATTCGCCGCCGTAGAAGAATTTGTAGTTTGAACCCTCAGCTACATTTTCGTTCACAGCGCCAAACTCGTATCTCTTTATTTTCAGTTAATAGTTTTCCCAGAATTTAATTTTGAATTTTCAACCCCCGAAAGGGGTTGGAAAAAGCAAAATTCAAGGGTGGTTCATAGAAACGAAAATGTAGAGAAAATTATTCTCTACATTTCGTGCATTTAAACCATCCCCAAAAATGGAATCTTTTCGAGTTATTTAATAAACAATATTTTTGTTTATACTTCAATAATTTTTTTGGGGTTGAAGATATTATTGGAGAGGAATGATCAAATTCTCGATCGACTCGTCTTTTCAATAGCTACAACGTTCCCTTTTGAACAAAAATTGTATGAATTTTTCCTAAAGAGTTATCGAATTGAAACTGATTTTTCATAATTTCACCCCACTTTTTCAACCCCAAAATGAACTTCCCCGACTTCGGCACTGTGGACAAAAATAAAGCGCGAATTTTTCTGAACATTTTGTCTCCCGCGCCGACCTCGCGGGGGTTGTAATGTGGCATTAATCCATGCCCATCCCCCTTCATCCTCTAAAATGAACTGTCGTTGATTGAAAAAAAAACAATGTTATGTACAAAACGTGGCATTCCCGCGATATTATTGACGCAGTGCTATCGACCAATAATATGGCGTTGAAGTTTGCATCGTTGGAATGCAACGAAAATTATTTTTCGTTTCTCACTTTCGTTATTGAAAAAAATAAAATGAGGCAGAGTTGGGTTTTCAATCACTAAATGAGAATCCTCAAACATTTTTGCGGGTTTTTCGTAGCTCAAATCTGCCAAAGGAAATATGAAGGAAAAAATCGTTGCATTCCAACGATGCAAACTTCAACGTCATCCAATAATATTATCTCCGAGATCATTCCAACGAGAAGTCCGAATAATCCTCCACGGCCGAGATCGTAACTTCCGGTTTATTCGAGCTGTATAAAGTGCACGAATAGTTGTTCACTGTGTATGCGCGTGGCTCTATCACGCTTACAGCACTCATTGTGCACCGTGGGACTCGATTTGCCAACTAAATCGTTCTAATCCAACGGTACGTAGAAACAATCCAAACTGCGATACCACATACGCGTGGATGGAAGTTGCAGTGCCACACACGGCTCAACAGTACGGTGAACCCGTTACTTTCCGGTAGTTGCCGGCAAACTGCAACCAAGCATTCGAACACTCTGGAAATTTGCCTACGATCGACAACTACGCTCCTCGCCACGGCAAGAGTATATTTGTGCACTAAGCGTGGAAATCGCGAAAACGATATTTGTAATCGCTGCTCACCGTGAAAAAGGAATAAGGCTTTTTTCAGTCTTTGTGTACAAGAGTTTGTATTATAAACATATTTTACTTTCAATAAATTTCTTCATATTATATTGTATATTTTGTATTATAAATATGTTTTATTTATAATATATATCATATTGAGACGTCCGTCTCAGGCGCCATACCCCCACCACAAATTCAAACAAACCGACCCATCATGAGAGTAGGGGAGGGAGAATAATAAATCATAACAACTCAAGTAGACAGGTACGACCTTTAAGGATACAAGTGAACACAAACAGTCCAACGTATAAAAAGTTAGAGGGAGAGAAAAAGAAAAACAGAAAATAAACAAAAACAGTAGAAAAAGGTAACGATAGGTAATAAGTAAGGGAAGGGAAAAAGACGTTGGAAAGAAACCAGAGAAAGCAACAAAAAACAAAGGGAAAGTAAAATTTATTTAAAGTATGAAAAAGGTTAACAATAAAGGGGATGATGGGTAATTAGTAAGGGAAGGGGAACAATAAACAATAAAATACGGGTATAAAAGAGGAGGAAAGTTGGAGGAACGTCACTTCTTCTTTTCAATCTCTTGTGAATTGACAAGTACCACTTAGCCGAGTAATCCGGAGGGGAAAAGCAGAAAGAGGGGAACCTTAAAAAACAAGAGAAAGAAGGAGTCGCCATCGAAGAGTTAGACTTTTTTACGTGGATTAACAAGTACCACTTCGCAGAGTACCACCTATTCGGAGGGGAAACGCAGGAAGAGGGGAATCTTAAGAAACTTAAAAAGGAGAGAATTAGCACATAGTTTTTTTTAGTCAATAAATGCGGAAACAAAAACCGGGTTAAGAATAAAAAGAGATCACTAAAAAACATTAAGTATAAATGGAGAAGGAATAAATTACGAGAAGATAGAGATAAAATTAGTATTAGAAGAATATAAAGAGAGAGGAGGTAGGAAACTTGCGAACGACACACACACACCTGTAACACACAATCATAGCGACAAGGATATCAAAGGACTTGTATCGGGAGGTCCGGAAGGTCAAGAGCGGATATCAAATTCGAGCATTGACCATTGCAAGGTGCGTGGCGACCTCTGGCGTCGTGATCCATAGTTAGAATAATCGATTATCAACGCGCGATAATCGATTACGCTCACGCAGAGTAATTAGGAGAAAGCGCGCCGTAGCGCGACAATCGAGAGGGCGCTCGGCACCGCGCGCCACCACCAGCGGTAGCGTAAGAGGGGGAAGCGCGTCGCGAACTCCGAGCGCCGTCGGCGAGTGCGCGCCGTAACTCACCACGCCGCGAACGACAATACACAAAGGAGAGAAGGAAGAAAGTATAGACGGGTGATAGGGCGGCCGCGTTCAGACATCCTTACCGTCCGAGTAGACCCGCGAGCCGAGTATTTTACCGACGGAGTAGCGGTGTATACTTGGCACACGAAACACACACAGCGACACAAAAAACACATCACAGTTGTACACAGCGAGCTTTTTAGATTACATCGAGTCATAAAATTGAATAAATAGCATTTTATTATAAAATACCACAAAACAAAAGAGTCTCAATTAATTTCCTCACTGATCGAGTCCCGAACCAATAAATTTGATTGTAACAAATTCCGACCCGTTACAATATATTATAAATATATATTTTTTATCATATATTATTAAATGATTAAACGAACTTACCAAGTGAAGTTCTATCATAATTGTATGTAGCGCCTCTTCCGAAGTGATCAATTGGTAGTACCCCTACTCCATACCGATTTCGCCATAAGCTTCAAAGCTATATGATCTGATCTGAAGTATTTGTCGTGTGTGTGCTGTTTATGCATCCGCTATATTCCGTCATTCTTTAAAGCGTTGCCGTTATTTTATATGGGTTTCTATGGATGCATTAGATGGGTTTTTGGGTGGGAGTTGATCACTTCGGAAGAGGCGCTACATACAATTATGATAGAACTTCACTTGATAAGTTCGTTTAATCATTTAATTGTATTCCGCGCCTCTTCCTCGTGATCAATTGGTAGATGTTTAAAGCTATTAACGGCAACAATGCAACATATTTTATTATAAAAATATTTTATCTTCCACTATATCGGTCACACTAACCATATGGGAAGTGTATTTACGAATTATTGTGATTTTAAGATCGCTCGTGCGTATGAGTGTGTATCGGTATTAATATTTAAGTGGTAAAACTTCGCGAATGTTGACGATCTGGCTGTCCATCCTGCTATTTTCCTTATCGTTTCGATATTAACATTATTTCTTTCAGCAGCTGACGTCGAAGCGTGACGTGTACTATGAGCTGTGAATTTTTCCGTGTCAATACCGCTATTGTTTAACGTTAATTTAACCCATCGACTTAGAGTTTGTGATGGTACTGCCCGAAACGGTTTATTAAACGATATAAAAAGAGACTGTACAGAATCCCTTAAGGATTCTGTTTTGGCTATATAACATTGTAATGTTGAAGCGGTGCAAAGTTTTTCGTCTTCCGTGTAAAAGGGTATTATTAATATAGGCTGTTTTCGATTAGGGCCACTTGTTTTAATGCGGTCGGGGATTCTGATTTCGAGGATGTCGTGAGTTTCTTGAATATTTTTTAACTTCATTAAGGAGTATGTTTGCATCCTGTGTCCAGTGATGAGAGCCAATAATGTTATTAGTTTCATGGTCAAATCTTTGAGCGTAAGGTCTTTGTTCTTTGGTAGTGTATGGAAATAGTTTAAGACGATTTTCGGTTCCCAAATGGAATCGTATTTCGGGCGTGTTGGTCTCAGGTTGTGTACTGCTTTAAAAAACCTTTCTACGTGGTGATCTTGGCCAACGTCTGGTCTGATTTGAGGCATTTGAGGATTTCTGAGATCGATCCGTTATACGGTGATATTGAATTTTTGGAACAGTATGTTCATCAACGTTTTAGTGCTCCATCATATTGTTTTAGCGAGGATTCGCTCAGTGACGAGATCATGATTTCAGTCGCTGTTGCTGGTGTATTTTTCAAGGTGAATGCTTGTCGGATAGCTTTCCGGCCACCAGGGAAATGTTCTGCCAAATTGGATGATGCTGCCTGTTGTGATCAATTAAAAGGTTAACATTAGGCTCAAAGGTGAGGCATTCTTCAACGAGCATTGCTTGGAAAATAGGGTACCATGGCTGAGCTGGCTATTTTGGTACGACCAGAATTCCGTGTGCGTCCTGGTGTTTGATTTTTTGTAGTGTTCGTGAGATTAACGAGAAAGGGGGAAATGCATAGAAAAAATATATTTTCCACGTAACCGTAAAAGCATCGACCGCTATAGAACCCGGATCACGTAGCCAAGAGATCTCTCGCATTTTATATTTTTCCTGCTGGCAAATAGATCTATGTCTGGTTCTCCAAATTTGTTAACGATTTTTTCGAAAGCTGTGTCTGCTAGTTCGAATTCAGTTTCTAGTCTCCGGGATTCTTTGTCTGCTTCAATATTCTTTTTTGAGCTAATGTATGATGCGAATATCCAAATGTTCCTGTCCTCGCACCATTTCCAGATTTCTCTCGATGTATCGTTGAGATGTTGAAATCGAATTCTTCCTTCTCGATTGATGTAAGAGATCGCGGTAGTGTTGTCGATTCGGAGAATTATTTGACAATTCTTTTTGTTTTTTGCAAAACATTTGAGACCGAAGAATGCTGCTAGTAATTCGAGATAATTTATGTGTGAACGTTGCTCATCTTCACTCCGATATCCGTGAGATCTTTGTCCATTGCAGAATACTCCCCAACCGGATAATGACGCATCGGAAAAAAATTCTAATGCTTAATCTTAAAGTTATAATCTCTGATCGGGTTATATGCCGATAAGATGTTCGATTTCCACCATGAAAAGTCTGCTAATAGATTCTCTGATATAGTCATGTCTCCTTCATAGTTTTCCCCATTAGCTCTGAGAGCCATGTACTTTTTTCGTTCGAAGGCCTTGGTGTAACCCTAACCATAGTTAACCGCGAAGCAAGCCGAGACTAAGGTTCCGAGGAATTGTGCAAATTCTCGAATTTTAGATATTTTTGAATTGCTTAATTCTGTATCTTTTTCCTTAATATCCTCTTTTTGTTATTCGTTAGTTCAATTATTCAGCGTGCAGAGTCAAATTGAAATCCGAGGTATTTACATTTTTGCTTAGTATAAGTTGACTTTCCTTCTCGTTGATTATAAATCCTATTTTCTTAAAAGTTCACACGTCCGTTTGATGTTAGAAATACATTGCTCATAAGAATTTCCAAAGGGTAGAAAATCATCAAGATATACGACTGATAAATATCCTTCTTTTCTTAATTGTCCTACCACAGGTTTTATTATTTTTGTAAAAACGAGAGGGGCAATGCTCAGGCCGAATGGTAGGCACGTGAAGTCGAAATATTATTGATTGAACTGAAACCGTATGTATTTTTTATTCGATTTTGCGAGTGGAATCAGATAGTATGCATCTTTGAGGTCTAGAGTGGCCATGAAACAATCAGGGCTCATAAGTCTTATTATGGTTTTTCGGTCTTCTATTTTTAAATGTTCAGCTTCAATGAAGGAGTTGAGTTCTTTTAAATTTATAATTAGTCTGTTTGACCCATCGGGTTTTGGTCTTACGAAGATTCTCGAGATAACTTGATTTTTCGTCGGGTGGCATCGAACTATAGCTCCTTTTTTGAGTAATTCGTCAATTAGTGTCGAGATTTATTGTTTTTCAGCGGGGGACCATTTCGTTTCAATAGGTACTTTGTTTTGAGTGACTGTGCCCACAAAGGGTATTCTATAACCTTTGATCCATGGAAGAATTATTGGATCGGATGTTACGTTTTTCCAATTTTGTTGGAAGAATTGGAGTCTGCCGAACAATTTACCTACAGGAATCAATGACGTCGATTCTGGTAGTTGTGAGCTCTTCTGTTCTGGTTCTGGTACGGTTTCTGGTGGTATTAACGCGTGTGTGATTTTTGTGTTGAGTATTGTTTCGCAGTCGGGTGGTTCTTCTGTAGTTGGGACGGATATTTCTGCCCGCCAGGCGTCGTCGTCTGCATTTTTTGTGCTTGATAGCGCAGCGGGGCCTTAAAGTTTTTTGAATTTTTTGGTGTCTGGTATTTTGACGTAGGTTTCAGTTCGGAGGCTGAGCGTTCCAGGTTTTTGGCTGATTTGAGTCGATCTTCCAAATCTTTGCCGCACAACCACTTGTCGACTGTGGAAGTTTGTAGCGCGTCTTTCACGGAAACTTTTACTGGTGCTAGAACAAGGCTTTTCCTTACTGCCGTTTCTTCACGTTGAAGATCTGCTAGGAGTCTCGATGTATCACTCAGGCATTCTATCATTATAAGATTTCCGGCGTTGTTGTTTTCCTTAATAGCTATTGATAAGGCTTTGCCTTGTGCAGAAAGACAAGCAGTAATTTTTTCTTGTTTTGAGACGATGCGGTTCTCTCGTTTTAAAACTGCTTCTGTTGCTATCGCTTTTAGTTCTGGGTTCAATTTTGGTGGGTCAATGAAGAGACAATTGTTCGGCGGAAGGTACTTTTTTATGATTTCAGATTTTTCCTCCGAAGGAAGGCCTTGTTTAAGGATTTCCTCCCAACGTACTGCAATATGTTTTGGAATTGTTGGTCCTAAAACTCTGTCTGGTGCAATACGTTTGCCCGTGACTTTGAGGACGTCTTCCGGTAAGTCACCGGATTCATCGAGTTCCTCTGTAGCTGTCGTTACTTCGGCTTCTGGAATCTTATGTACGTCTTCATTAAGGCGTTACCCCCACTTGTAGCGCAAAAAAACGCCTTTTTTATGAATTTTTTTAAAGAAAACTACAAAACTTTTTTAATCTATCAATATACCATCTTAAAGAACATATTTTGAAGAACTTTCAGTAATTTTTTTATTGAAAAATATTACATTGTTTAGTGGCAAATGGCCGTCAATGAAATAATGTTTTTATATACACGGTTTGCGGTGACCAACATTGCGGCGAAGTGGATCATCTGCAAAAAAAAAAATGCGGATGGATTTAGTCAAATATAAGTATGAACTAGTCTTTAATCGAAGGATTTTAAAAAATATTCATTTTTCACAAAATGGCGGACAGTCAAAGTTAATGGTTCGATTTTAACGAAAAAACGGCCGTTTTTTGGCTATAAAACGGCCATTTTTTTCAAAAAAAAATCGAACGATTAAAGACTACATTTTTATGTATTAAATAAGCTTGCAAAATTTCAAGAAGATCGGTTCATTAGTGTTCGAGTAATCTTGGTCACCGACTTCAGAAATGCCATTTTGAGAAAAACACGTTTAAAGTTTCAATTTCCGGTCGTTTACACAATGGATTCTTCTCTTTCAACGCTCATATCTCAGTCAATTTTGTTCGAATCGACTTGACATTTTCAGGACATATTCTCAGATACTTATACTTCAAAAAAATGCAATAAAAAAAATCGATTTTTTCGAAATCGCAAGTGGGGGTAACCCCTTAATCATGTTTGAAATGTCATTGTTGTTTTCTCGTGGATTGTCATTCGATGCTTCGTGTAGCGTTTGAGCGTCGATCTGTGACGTCGAACAGTTACCTGTATTAACCAAATGAATTTTTCGGGTAATACATCACCTGTTGTATAATATTTGGGTGGTTTAAATCTTATAACAACAAGATTCGATTATGGCGTATCGTTGCCATAGCTACAGCTTTCTCGGATATGCAATGCATAACGAGCGGCATTGTTCCATTTTTATTTTTAATTTTAGTAGAGGCTGAGTTACAACTCCTCTGACAGATAAAAGTCTGTGCAGAGTGCCTGCTTCGCTACAGCAAATAATACTTGGTCAGTTCTGGATATTTGTTTGGTTCCGTTGTCATGGTGTCAACGCGATCTAAAAATGTTCCTTGTTAGGGGTTGAGAAAATTTTACTTACTGTTTCTCCCAATGTTTTCCAGGCTGGAATTCTCAATTTCCGAATTATTTCCAAGGGCTTTGTGGTGACGTCTCCTCTTATTTTTGTGTTCGTAGTTATGACAACGCGATGAGTTTGTGTCCAAAGATCGCGAGGCATGTCTTCTACGGCGATGTTTCTTTCTTGATTTATTCTTTGCTAGTTGGCGTTCTATCCGCTTTAGACGTTTCTCCAATTGTTCTTCGTTGTTTTCTGTGTCTGAATCTTTATTTTTATTTCCATACGGAAACATTTTTCGTATTTTTATTTTGTTTAATTGGTGAGATAGATCGTGGCTTGTCGGCACAAAGAAAAGGAATGACGGAATATAGCGGACGCATAAACAGCACACACACGACAAATACTTCAAATCAGATCATATAGCTTTGAAGCTTGTGGCGAAATCGGTATGGAGTAGGGGTACTACCAATTGATCACGAGGAAGAGGCGCGAAATACAATATATAATATATTATAAATATATTTTATTTGTAATATATTTTATAAATTACATTTTTTATAACGATATACTTATATTGCTCTAAGCGCGGAATATCATGAAAAGGGGCCGGCTTGAAATTCCGTACTTTGATTGCTCCGACGGTATAAAATTCCTAATTTTAATGTTCCGAAATTGCAATTTTCGCAGAGATCATGCCAGCGAAAGTCTACACAGTTGACTGTAAATGATGTACTATAGAACGTATACCATTGTCTAGACAAATTTCAAAATTGACGTAAAATCACTTCTTAATAAATAAAAAAATCTTGAAATAATTCGTCGTTTTATTGAAAATTTTGAAACTTTTCAGAGTTCCATAGCCGAATTATTTTGACGGTGTTCAGATTTTCGGAGTTTTGATCGTTCGGGTAAAATGCTTTTGGAATTTCGATCTTTCGGGGTAGTATTATTTCGGCGTTTTGAGCGTTCCGATCATTCAAAGTTCGGAATTTCAACCTGACCCCCACGAAAATGATATTTGTGATAGCTGCCCCGCGTGAAAAAGGCTTTTTTCAGTCCTTATGTACAAGGCATTATATTATAAATATATTTTACTCAATATATTCCCTTATATTATATTACATAAAATATATTTTATTTATAATGTATTTTATAAATTGATTTTTCTTTATAAAGATATATTTATGAATCTGATAAATATATTTATAATATAGTA
Source organism: Ophion obscuratus (assembly GCA_964007375.1). NCBI lineage: Eukaryota > Metazoa > Arthropoda > Insecta > Hymenoptera > Ichneumonidae > Ophion > Ophion obscuratus. Next base: position 87,190,696 of record OZ023312.1, on the reverse strand, counting down.
TATGATGAATATAATACCGAAATTATTTATGAACAGATGAATACCAGGACTTGAAATTGTAAGTCTTCTAGTATTGCCAATTTTCGATCGGCCATCTCTGGTTCCAATTGCTCATTGCGAAAGCGCTAAAAATGAGACAAGCCGCGAAAATAATCATATAAACAAAATATCGGAAAATCCACGTGAAAAAAAGCCTGTCAGTGCATAATATTGTGAAGTGAAAAGAATAATAGTGCTGCCAAAGGCGAGTAGTAGTCAACGAGAGCTGTCCCACCTGATATCATCGGGCAACGTGTAAATGCGGTGCAAACGACACGTAGCTCGATTTATCACCCGGAGAAAGAACGCAGATAAACATGTGTAACGTTCCCAACACGTCTTCAATAATTGTAACTATTGTAAATTATTGTAAATTATTGTAAATAAACTATTATTAATAAATAATATCTATAATAATAGAATTGATAATTATTATAATAATAAATTATTATTAAAAAATTATGTAAATAATTGAAAGTATTTCCATTTCTGATATGTTATTCTTTTGGATAATAAACAAAGAGAGAAATTAACGGTCTACATCTACCTAGGTGGGTCAAAAAATTGCATTTTCCAAAAATATTTTTGTTCGATTGTGCCGCCTTTTAGCTATATTCCCTGAAAATTTCATTGAAACTTTCCTAGAATTGAATGAGCTTCTAACAGTCTCCAGCACCATACTTCAGACTTCAAACGCGTTTTTCTCGAAACACTGTTTTCAACGTCGTTGGACATGATATCACGAGAACCACTTGATGGATTGTTTCCAAATTTACAGGAGATACGACGAGAAACATCCAAAGGTCGTTGACGATCTCACTTTTTCAAAATTCATCTCCATTCTTGAATAGGTACGTAAAAATGACGACTTTCTTCGTAGATTTTGTATGCCCGAGTTTCAATTCATCGCCACGTTGCTTAAAAAAAATTATTTTGAAAATCGACGATCGTCAACGACTCGTATTTATTGTTAACTTGAATAACCCGTTTGGTTTTCATATTTCGAATGGACCGTTTAAGCTGAAGAGTATCCACCGCCAAAAGTCGCGAAAAAATTTCATCATCTGCCGTCTTTGTGGTTTTTTTTCCGTATTTTTTGTGATTTTTTTTAAAGGCCCTCAATACACCTTAGTGTTAAAAAAAAGTTGTTCTTTTATCCACCAACCGTTTCCCAAAAAACAAACCGGAATTTGGTAATTTTTTTCGAGCCTCCTTATAGATGTAGCCCCTTATAAAATCGTTGCGTTCCAACAATGAAAACTTCAACGCCATGCGTAACCTAACATTTACAGGATGATTTTATCGCGCGTGTGTTGGAGTTTTTGCCACTGTGTTTGCTGCATTCTGCACGGATGCGAACATCAATCATAATTCGAACAGCAGGTGTGTCGACTTCTTTCGTTAGTAATCGTTTCGTAGATTTATCAATTGCCCTGTCTCGCTTCTATAAATCAACAGCCGCGATAATGTTGCGCATATACCCGATCAACGAATACGTACAGGTTTTTTTTATCCCAGACCTTTTTTCATGACAGCACAATCGGGTTGAACTTTTATCAACTTTGTTATCCTCCACTTTTTTTACATCGACAAAATAAGCCTGCAACGTTTTTTTTTTCCGGAATATATTTCGATCTGGTTTTTTCGAATTTTCCATAACTTCATCTAAACCCGAACGACCCATAGATTCGTTTGAGGTCGTAACGAGGTTCGAGGAAGATTGTTGAACGCGGACCCCTGATTTTTCATCGTGCCAATTTGCATACAGAGAAGCTTATTGTCTAGGGAGATTGGAGTACTGCCTGGTACTCCTGGGTCAACGCGAATCCGCATCACGGTCCATTATCTTTCGGAAATCGAGCGCTCAAGACTCGGCAATCACGATTTTTATAGCAAACTCGATCCTACCGTGCGTCGCGGTAATCTCTTTCTGGGAACCTATCCAGAAACGAGATCTATCTGGAAAGTAGGTCCATCTGGAAACTGGAACTATCGGGAAACTGGATATATCTTGAAACTGGATCTATCCGCTGACTAGATCTATCTGGTCACTAGATCTATATTCATCATTCGTGCCCCCCCCCCCCCCCAAATCGTCAATTTTTATTTAAAAAATCATCAAAAGTGTGAAAAAGACGATTTTCGCGTTCAGCGTTTGTAATTTGGAGGTTTCGATAACAACTCGGTGATATCCGTAATCGCCAGGAAATTCCTCATTAGATATACGCTTTAAATGGCTTTAGGGGTTAGGCCACTCTAGAGGCCGAAAAAATAGGCTTTTTGGGGATTTTTTTTCTCAGAAAAATTGCAAAATAAATCGAGAGATTACAAAAACACTGATATGTAAGATAAACATCCTTATGTTTATCATACATATCAGTGACTATATACAATACTTTTTTTGAAGCGATTCATTTCAAAATGGCGGCTGTGCAGCGTTTATCTCAAAACTGCATTTTTTAAGGTGGCCGGAAATATAACTCCGACAATTTTTAACCGATTCACTTGAAATGTTGAATATATCTTGAAAATATATATTATCTATAGACATAGGATTTTTTTTTCATATTGCATAGTTCATTTGTTATTAACAATTATCTGACGATTTTTACGCAAATTTTTCACTTTCCAAAAATTTGCCTAAAAAATCGTTGATAACAAATTAACTGTGCAATATAAAAATAAATCCTACGTACTTCCATAGACAATGTATTTTTCGAGATATATTCAACATTTCAAGTGAATCAAAAAAATTATTGTATACAGTCACTGATATGTATTGGGTTGGTAAGAAAGTCTTGCGACACTTTCCTTTCGATTAAAATATGTTTTCTTCTAACGAAGTTCTACAACATTCGAGAGGAGTATATTCAAGACTAGTCTAGAACCTTCCATGCCGTAGGGTATATAAGCGAGTCAGTTGTTCCGCGCAGACAGTACGAGCGAAGATGGATCATAGTGCACTTCGATCGATTGCATATTACGAATTTTTACAAGGGCGTTCTGCAAGAACCGCAGCCGCTAATATGTGTAGTGTGTTCAAGGCCAACGTAGTTCACCATTCAACGATATCCCGTTGGTACCAGCGTTTCCGTTCTGGCGATACATCTGTTGAAGACAAACCTAGGTCCGGCAGGAAATCAACTGTTGACGATGAAGAACTACGAGCACTTACAAAGGCAAAGCCTAATACGTCGTCACGGGAATTAGCTTACAAACTCGGCTGTGGCCATCCCACGATTCTCCAACATTTACAAAATCTCGGATACAGAAAAGTTGTTTCTTCTTGGGTACCACACGATCTCAGCGAATCAAACAAAGCGACACGCATGTCCATCTGTCTTTCACTCCTGCAACGTCCACACAGAAAGGATTTTCTTCAAGAAATAGTCACTGGAGATGAAAGCTGGGTGCTTTATGTTAACTACACACGTAAGCGACAATGGCTACCGAAAGGAGAAAAACCAGATCCGACCCCTAAGCCGCCCCGTGAAGTGAAGAGAGTTTTACTCTGTTGTTGGTGGGATTCTGAGGGAATGTTCTAATACGAATTTCTGCCAACCAACACCACAATACAGGCAGAGATTTATTCTGCACAACTGCAAAAGGTGGCTAAAATTATGAAACAGAAAAGGCGTAAACGTCTTCACGTTCGGCTTCTCCATGACAATGCTCGACCCCACGTCGCTAAGATGACACAAGAAACTATTTCGCAGCTAGGATGGGAAGTTCTACCACACCCACCGTATTCACCAGACTTAGCACCCACCGACTATCACCTGATTCGAGCTTTGATGAACGATTTACGGGATAAAAAATTTGATGATCTGTCAGATCTCAAAAATACATTGGACGACTTTCTTAATTCACGACCCAAAGAATTCTGGAGTGCAGGCGTGCAAAGTCTACCAGAGCGTTGGGCACGAGTTGTAGATACAGAGGGAGCATACATTACTGAATAATTGTTTACTGTTAAAATAAAATGTTTTTATATTTTACTCATGTTGTGTGTCGCAAGACTTTCTTACCAACCCAATATGATAAACACCCTTTTTTTAAATCTCGATTTATTTTGTAGTTTTTCTGAAAAAAAAAATCCCCGAAAAGCCTTATTTCGGCCTCTGGAATGGTCTAAGGCCTTAAGGGGGGAGATGCCTTTAGGCGAGGAAAAAATGTACTGCCGTTCGTGATTCTTTTTTTCAAGGGGTCTTCCTCACTTTAGACGCTAAAAAAGGCTATTCTCATGATTTTTTTTTGATAGGTTCATACTATAGATATTGATATAAAAGTTGTTACACTTAATAAACACACGTTCAAAATACATTTAAAAAAAGTTTAATGTATTTATGTAACACAAACAAACTTTAAACGCGTTTTTCTCGAAAGAACGTTTTTCGACGGCTTATTGATAAAATCTTCGAAACTACTGAACCGATCCTGATGGAATGTTCACCACATATTCTTTACAATTATAGTTATAGCGCATATTAAGGATTTTTTTAAATTTTTATATTTACCTTTTTTGCCAAAAACGGTGAAAAAACGTTTTTTTTTTGTTTTTTCAAAAAATGTCCGCCATTTTGTTATTTTTGTATATATCAAAAATCGTATGATATGCGCTATAGCCATTAACATACTGAATCTAAATCCGATTGATTTTTTTGTTTCGGATGATCCATCTCCGAGATTTCATCAACAGCGCAGAACCACAATTTTTTTAGGACATTTTTCTAACTACCACTTTCGTCTATAGATAGTGACTTAGATAAAGAAATAAATACATTTTTTATTTATTTCGAAGGTGTATTTATTAAGTGTAAAAACTTTTATATCAATATCTATAATATAAACCTATAAAAAAAAATCATGAAAATAGCCTTTTTCAGCGTCTAAAGTACGAAGACCCCTTAGAGCAAAGATTTCTTCACAATTTGTGAGACTTAGGGTAGGTTTTTACTACGTTGGGCTTACATAGTATTTTTATATCTTTGAAAATGGCGAAGGCACAGTCTTCTATGCTGCATTGTCAAGAATGGCGTGACGTATAACTAAAAAACTAATCAGCGATTCTGATGAAGGTATAAATCATTTTATCTTTATTGTCTAAAATTTAAAAAAAAACGTATTTTTTTTGCAAAATATATATTTTTGTTTCAAAGCCAAAGCCAAAAGTCATTTAATCGATTTTCAACATTTCGTGCCATACCTCCGCCATTCTTAAAGATTAATAAAAAAAAAACCATGTGACAGCCAAAAGTAATAATAATAAAACAAACGTTTTGTAAAAAGCTTTGCAAATAAAGTTGTGCAAATAAAACTCGATACTACTACTAATAATAATACATACCCCAAGTCTCAAAAATGGTGAAGAAATCTTTCCGTTAAAAAAAAATGATGATAATCAGCAATTTTTTCTTCGCGTAAACGTATCGCGCCCCTTAAGCACAAAAAAATGGATGTTCACGCTACGAATAAATTATGAAAAATTTTCAAATTTGAACAAAATTCCATTGAGCAATCCTAGGCATCTTTTTCGAATGCGTTATTGCCCAAAAATACGTGCCACCTACGAAGTCTGAAAACAGCCGAAACATTATCCGCCTAAAAATTGAATTTTCCGTTGTACGAAGGTAAATACAATTTAACGAGTTTAAAGTCTTCATTGGGCTCGGCGTATTTGCGGGCTGCTCCAGTTGCCAAGTTAATGAGAACGGCAACTCGCGAGCGGCAATAAGAAAAGGCCAAGGAGGCGAAAACGAGGGCGCCCGCGTGCTCGTGAAACCGAAGACGGAAGTTAAATGGCTGCCGTTGGCAAGTTGGACACACACGCTGGGCGATCAACGCCAAAGGGTCATGAGCGTATTTCCACTCTTTGTTTTTCAGTTTTCTCCTTATCAGAGATTTGGGACCTCAATATGCAAAAAAGAAAGTTTTTGAATGCTGAAAATAGAGAAGCGAAGTTTTCCGAGGGAAAACTCAAACTTTCCACAAAAGCTTCCAACAAGTCTGCTGGATCTTGCCATCTGTTCTGGCGTCTGCAGTGCATCCGTTCGACGAAAAAAAAGACAGGATCATGATGACCAGTGCTCTTGAAGTTTACATCGTTGGAATGCAACGAATTCCTTTTGAAATTATTATATTTCCTCTTATTTATCATCACACAATATCTTTTTTCGCCAATTTATATTATAAATCTCAATAATAATAATTCTCAATAATTTTTCAATTTCCTAATTTTTTAGTTTTTAATTTTTGAATTTAAAAAATTATTGAGCCATTTTCGTAGCCAAGATTTTCCAATAGAAAGTGGAGAGAATAAAAAAAAATTTTCGTTGCATTCCACAGATGCAAACTTCAATGTCATGATGACCTGGTGTTCGTTCTGATATAGGGTGTTGCACCCTTTTTCGAAAGGTGCCTCAATTTAATCCTTTGATGGTAATAAACTCCTAGAATTTTTATTTCCTCTTTATGAAATCGATAAGTGCTATAAAAATGCATTCAAATTTGACATTTCAAATTTTTTTCGTTTAAAGTAAATTACAATCCCTAACATTGGTGTGTTTTTCCTAAATGTAAGAATACCAGTGTAAAAACATCGGGAAATATGTGTGGATTAAAATGCCAATTGATACAAATATGAGGAAGATTTGGTTACAGCTTGCAAGAGATCCAAAGTTATAGTCCCAAAAAAAATTCATTTTTTTTTTTTTTTGAAGTACAGATAACTATTTGAAAATTTGCAATTAACTATGACAAACGAGAATATATAATTGTTGACGCTTTCTTTCACAAGTTAGAAAGTAATACGTCTACCGCCGTCTTTGTTTACTACGTCAATAACGTCACGTCGGGATCCATTATGGCGGCCACCGTTTCCCATGTTCGTTGAACAGGTAGAAAAAGAATTTTTTATAAATGAATTACAAAATTGATTTTGCGTTTTTATAAATTAAAACCAACATTATTCGATTGCTCATTGCGAAAATTACATTATTCATACATTCTTACAAGAAACATCACTTTGGTGTCCTCCTCCGATTGTGTTGAAACTTTTCAACGTGGAAGAGTATCAAAAACTAACACGTATTTTTTTAATCGGCGGAAAACCCGTTTTAAGGGGTGAAACGCGCCCTTGAAAATAGGGGTGTTTTTCGTTTTTCGTCGATAACGTTATCGTTCTCATCTCCAATGTATAGTACACGAAAAATAAACAGTGTTACGATATGATTTTTTTTTTATATCTCGTACCGTTAAAACGGTATCGACGAAAAACGAAAAACATCCCCATTTTTGAGGGTGCGTTTCAACCCTTAAAACCGTTTTACCGCCGATAAAAAAAATACGTGTCTCTTAGTTTTTGATATTCTTCCACATGAAAATGTTTCAACAAGATCGGAGGACACCAAAGTGATGTTCCTTGTTAGTGTTCTTCTTACATAGAGTAAAATACCCAATTGGTAGTGCAAAAAACATTTAACAAGAGACGAGACACCGTACCTCTTTAACTTTGTCGCGACGTTTCCTGGCCACGGGATCCTTGTCCTCTCCTCCAACGGTCAACGGCAACGCGTCCGCAGGCGCAGGTGGCACGGTTTCACGGGTCAGATGATCGCGAATTCGTTGATCGTCGAGGTTCTCAACGGGGGCACTGCTCGTACTGATCACTTGCCGCTCAATTTCAACTACTTCCGGTTTTTCGAGAGTTTTTTGCTGCTGATACTCCTCGTTTATCTTGGCCTACAATAATTTTGCTTATTCGCTTCGTCCTCTCTCTCTCTCTCAACCTTTATTTCCAATATTCGCCATCATTGTTCACGAATTTCGGGACAATCGACGATATGTTACCATTTGATTGAAGTGTATGCAGTAAATTCTTTGTCATATACTGAATGCACCCTCCAAATTTGAAATCGATCGTCCGCACCGTTTCCATAAAATGTACAATTGAATAAACATCCTTTGACATAAGGAGATGCCTACGCTCATCGCTGAATGGCACTTTTAAGGGATCTCCTCACTTTGAAGGCTAAAAAGGCTGTTTTCATGAATTTTTCGATAGGTTTATATTATAGATATTGATATAAAAGTTATTACACTTAATAAATACTCTTTCGAAATATTTTTTTTGAAATGTTCGTATTTATGTAACCCAAACAAACTTTAAACGCGTTGGTAAATATTCGGAAGTGTCACTCCTGTCAGAATCGAGCTGATTTTTTTTGTTTGGTGTCTTACAGTTAAAAAACATTATTTTAACATTATTATGGCAGCGCATCAACAAGAACAATGTCAATAAATATTTTTTGAAGATTTTCAATCGTCGATCTTTCGAACTTTTTTCAAGATTTCTTAAAGAAATATTCTGTTCTTTCAAAATACGATAGACACACAAACTATTATGACACTTCTTCATTGTAAAATTGCTGAACAGCATCGAAGATAGCGTGAACGGGTTCACTGTGCGCGGTGAAAACTCGACGACATAGAAAAGGGGGCATCCATTAATTACGTGAGGTGATGTTGGCGATTTTTCGACCTCCCCCCTCTCCCCCTGGTGAGATGTCGTGAGATTTTGCTCGACCCCCTCCCACCCCTCCTCTAATCTCACGTGAGATTTTTCAAAATGCATACGTTCACGGAAAATAAATTGTAGTAGAAGTAACTGCGGTTGTAGTACCATTTACTCCACCATGTAAAGTAGTAGGGAGACTTTCCCTACGTGATAAAAATTACGTGATATTTGTCGAAGCCCCCCTCTCCCCCACGTGAGATTGGGTGAGATTTCACTTGACCCCCTCCCCCCCTAAACGCCTCACGTAATTAATGGACACCCCCAAATTAGCAATATAACCAGCCATGTGGTAATCAGGTCGTCTGAATTTTGGGATATTGCCACGAGCATGGCGCCATATTTTTTCAATATTTTGTGTATATGCTCCCGAATCGGGATCGACGAAATTTAATGAATGATTCACCGTTAGATGTTGAAATCCTGTGCATAAATCAAATACATCAGTAACAAATATGAGAGCATAAAAAAGTGTGATAATTTTGCAATCCAGTCTTCGTTAAGACAATTGTAGGCCTTCCAACAATCAGACATGATTGTCGTTCCCGGTTTAATACGACGTTTTATAATTTCTAATAATGTCGTTGATGTTCGATCATCGATCTTTTCCATGAATATACTTGTTTGGATTCACGTTCGAATCCACCGAAAATCCACTGCTCTTCAATAATTCTTGCGCGATTATATTTTCGTTTCCCGAATTTCACCTCGTCGATCTCAACGATGATTTTCCCAGGACCACCCAGTTGGTCGGACTAATTGAATAACAGCCAGTGTTCTAACGCCTCTCGGATGTAGCTGGTTCAGTTACATACTGTTACCGAATTCATTTTCAATTCTCCCATAAGAAATACTTCTTTCACTCGGAAAATATACTTTCCGAATATATGGTGTTGAAGTTTGCATCGTTGGAACGCAACGAAAGTTTCGTTTTACATTTTATTTTCTATATTTTTATAATTATAGGTGATCTTTTTGATAGATTCATAATATAGATCGCTAAATAAATTACTTAAAAAATAATTGAAGAACTTTTGTCGGTGAAATGTGCCAAATGAAATTAAATTCGTTGCAGTCCAACGATGCAAACTTCAGCATCGTCCGAATATTTACCTTTTCCTATAAATAGTGACTTAAATAAATACATACATTTTTTGTAAATGTATTTCAAAAGTGTATTTATTAAGTGTAACAACTATTCTATAAATATGTATAATATAAACCTATCGAAACATTTTATGAAAATAGCCTTTTTACCGTCTAAAGTGAGAGAAGACCCCTTTAAAAAATTATGAAAATAAGCAATTTTTTCCTCGCGGAAAGGTATATCGCCCCTTGAGGTAATGGTGGACGACATCTCTTTCGCGTATCTCTTCCACATCGCCTCAACATTCCTTTGGCTGTCGCAATACTCAAGATAAGAGAGAAGTGACGAAACAAAAGATCACTAAATAGTAAGGGGTCGTCCATATATTACGTCATTCTAAATTTGGGGGGGGGGGGGAGATTCGTCTGCGGATGACGGTAAATGATGGATGAGGGGGGGGGGGGGGCGTTTCGAAATTGACGTCATTCTTGTGATACCAGTTACTTCAAAATGTACAATAGTATATTGTACAACTAGAGTGGTTTCCCCGCATGAGTGATGAAAAATATTTTGCAAGTACCTAATGGTATTAATTATTGAACTCATTATTTATTTATTTATTACATAAGGTTTGTCTACATTATATTCGAGAACTTCAAATAACAGCGTACCTATGAAAATAGTTCGATCGAGCCAAAATGAATATGGGGAGGATACGGAGATATTACCCGTGATCCAGGATTTGCAATGGGTGAAAACTCCGTGGGAGCTATCCAAAGAAAACTAAAGAATAGGGAAGAATAATATTATTATATTAATAAACATTGCCAAAGTACAAAATAATAAAAGATGATTCTATAACAAAATGTTTTAATGTTACCCAATTTTTCTCAAATCCGCAAATGTTTTAATTTTGCCAATCTGGTAACGACGTCAATTTTGCGAGAGGGGGGGGGTCATTAGGAAATGACGATAGGATGATTGTAGGGGGGGGGGGGGTCGAAAATCAGCAAAAATCGATGACGTAATATATGGACGGCCCCTAATAAGATTATATTGCCTAACTCTAAAACAACGACTTGGGCTGATTAGATACGTCATTGATTACATACATCATTGCGGCCGACAAGTGACCGAAAACATGGAATATTAGGCAATTTTAGGAACTATGAACATGGTTCGATAAGTAAGTTCCTTCGATATGAAAGACAACAATCTCTCTTCTACATCTTACTTTAGTTTTCGACGTAATTCCCTCGCAGTTATAGAGTTATAGATTATAGAGACGAAGTTATGATACTATAAAGTCTTGATCCATAGGAAGAAAGCTTCCAAGGCACATATGCAGATGTCGCATGACGTTTAAGTTTGCATCGTTGGAATGTAACGAAAATGATGTTTTTTTTTTCAATTTTACAAATTACCTATGGTAGATTTAAGCTACGAAGATCATGCAAACAATTTTTCGGATCCTCATTTAGCGATCTAAAACAAATCTGGAACATGTGATTTTGCATAATAATGGATATAAAAAATTGAGAAGAATTCTCGTTGCATTCCGATGATGCAAACTTCAGCCCCATGATGTCGCTGTCGTCCTCCCTTAGTGTACCGTAAAACGGGGCTACTTTGAACAGGTTTTGGAAGTTTTTTCGTAGGTAACATTTGTTTAACATCCTAGATACCAACTTTTCTTGCTCTAATAGAACACTGTGTCCTTTGGCTATCAAATGTATAAGAATGTCAAGCTCCACCACCCCCTCACAATTTGATATACATACATTTTTCAAAGTGTCAAAGTAGCCCCAAGTGTGGGGTTTCTGGGACAGGGCATTGAAATCCAACTTATGTCAAAGATTAAGGGTTACTTTGGAATCATTTTGATAAAAAATGTAATATTTGATGCATTATACGTGGATTTAAATTAAAAACAACGATTTTTTTATAACCGAATTGACATCGTTATTAAGGCAGCAGAGATCGAAGAATTTTCGTCCGATCGACTGGTAATTTTAACTGTAGCTTCTTAGATTGCTTTAACAGTCGGGTACGAGCGCTTTTTTCGATTAATCGAAAATTGTCAAATAACATCACTTTTGAGATGAAAATTATGGTCGAAAAAACGAACCTTTTTTCCAAACTCGTCTCTAATTTTGTTTTAATTATTTTTTAATTCCCCCCGTACTTGACTGCTAAAAATAATATAATTAACGAAAATATTTCACTCTCAGTTCCGGCACTAAATTTACGACATTTGTACTGCGTGCCGCGGAGATGGTTGGCTGAAAAACAGTAGTGCTATAGTGACTCGTGCGCCACCATTTTGTATACTTTTGATGAATAGTTTTTTTTTCCATACTTCAATTTGTACCTCCTAAAACCTAAAAGCTCTTTTGACCCATGTATTTTATTCCTCTATTTTGAAAAATCCATAGAAAACGGTCGAAAATGGGCAGTTACAGTGGTGCCCTCCCTTATGTAGACATTTTACATGAAGATATCAAGTACCTGGGGTGCTATTATAGGCAGTTAATTGGTCTTATGATTGTCATTGAGATAAAAATCAACTTGAGCAACATTAGAATCAACTTTAGCAACATTATAATAAACTTGAGCAACAAATTATTGTTCAAGTTTATTATAATGTTACGAACTCAAGTTATTTGCCGAACCACGCTCGCATTCGTTCCATCAACTTATCCAATGCTTCGGCCAATCAAATATTTTAGTGATCCATCTTGATATTTCGTATGTCAACTATGGACTAACTTAGCGTTGACCAGGTTATCTTATCTAAGTGTACGATCGCAGTGCGATCAAATTCAATCGGACAAAAGACAAGTGTTCGGGAATTTGTGTTCTTTCTTTCGTATTCTCTTATCGTTGGGCAAACAGTGGAGAGTCTGTGTATTCCAAAGATAGTGGCAAATGGAAGAGCAGCCGCAGCGCTCCAAATAGCGAAACAAACCCAAACAAAACGCTCCGTAAAAGACGGTAAGTTTGGGAACCTATTTTTTCCATGATGTTGACACTTGCAACGTTGGAGTCCAACAAATATAATAATTTTTTTCATTCTCTAATTTCCTTTGGCAGAAACGAGCCAAGAACTTCACGCAAACATTTTTCAGAAGTCTTATTTAGCGATCTACAACAAATATGATAAATATGATTTTGGATAATGATGAAAATAAGAGATTGAAAACAAAAAATGCGTTGCACTCTAACGATGCATACGTCAAGCCCATTTCTTTCCTGAATATGTTTGTTCCACGTGTCAGGCTCTGTTGTAAAAACAGGTTCAACCTCACCGATGCGTTATCTCTGATATATCGACAGACCCAAACGAAGCGCTCTGGAGAGGACGGAGATTGATGTGGTTGAACTTTGCCTCGTTGGAATGCAACCAAAATTGTTCTTAATTTATTATTTTCATTGTTATCCAAAATCATGTTTGTAGATTTGTCGTGGATCGCTAAATAAAAATCCTACAAAATGTTCGCGTGATTTTCGTAGCTTGATTTTTTTCATTCATTGTTATTGTTCAAATTCAGTTATATTTACATATTTGAGATCAGTGCCCCTACAATCTCCATACACTTATGGGGTGAAAGTGGTTTATTTTTATAGGGTGTCTCAAAATAACCTGACATTTTATTATACCAACAAAACGTATTATTTATTTGAAAAGTACGAATATTTATAATTTAATATAAGGTACAAACATTATGTGTGGAATACAATATCCGATAAATGGCCTCCTCGACCCTATTTGCAAACGTTCAATGTGTTGACGAAATTTTCAATAACATTTTGGCATAATTGCGGACTAATTTCATTAAGGGGTCTTCTCACTTTAGACGCTAAAAAAGGCTATTTTTATGATTTTTTTGATAGGTTTATATTATAGGCATTGATACAAAAGTTGTTACACTTAATATATACACTTTCGAAATACATTAAAAAATGTTTATTTACTTATTTAAGTCACTATTTATAGACGAAAATGGTAGTTAAAAAAATTTCCTAATAATTGTTGGTCTGCGCTGTTGATGAAATCGCGGAAATGGATCATCCGAACCAAAAAATCAAACGGTTTTAGATTCAGTATGTTAACGCCTTAAGTCGCAGTAACGAGTATAAAATCATGTGCGAATTTAACCCTTTGTTATAAATAATGAAATAATGCATTGAGCGATATGAAGAAAATAGTGAGGTATAATTGGAACCTTGTTTAATACAAGGATATTGGTTAGAACTTAAAAATTAAATTTTAAATATGGGAAAAAAATTATACAAAAAAAACGTGAAAAATGCCTTTTTTTACAAAAATTGCTGTATCTCTTGTAATTATTGACAAAAAAAATGGTTTTAAATCTGGAAACAATGTACTTTGAAATAGACATAGCTGTTTCTGTGGACTTTTCAAAAAGTTTATTTCATCGCAGGTGCAATTTAAAAGGAAAGAATGAAACGCTTACACCTGTGTCAACTTGGCACCCGAGTATGACCGATCTTAATTTTTTTTTATTATTTCGGATTGTTTTTGTTTGTAGTTGATTGTAGTACAAACGATTTCGTTTGTAGTAACTCAGAAAAAAAATTAGGGCCCTTAAAAAAAAGTCAGCCCCCTTAATGAAAATATTTAAGCGGGCGGAGTTATTTTTCATTCAAAATCGTTTGTAGTTGATTGTAGTGAAATTATTTTTGTTTGTAGTTGAACCGTTTCCGAAAAAAATCAAATTTTCGAAAAAAACGATAGATAGATGTGGAAAAAAGATTTTGCGACCATTTTTTTTCGTGATCGGCGGCTTATTGTAAGAAAGTAGCTTACTACAAACAATATGCGACCTGTCAAAACGTCTGTAGTTATTTGTAGTTCCCGAATCATCGTTTCACATTAAATAATTTCATTAAGGGGGCTGACTTTTTTTTTAAGGGCCCTAATTTTTTTTCTGAGTTACTATAAACGAAATCGTTTGTACTACAATCAACTACAAACAAAAACAATCCGAAATAATTTAAAAAAATTAAGATCGGTCATACTCGGGTGCCAAGTTCACACAGGTAACGCTTACGTATATAAAAAAATGTATGTTTTATTGGGGAAAAAGTTGTACGGCATCAAAATAATTGGTTTGGGTCCCGTGGACCCAATGTGACTATTAAGGATTAACAATTTTTTTTCGTATGAAAAAATGATTCGCTGATCAAATTAATTTCACATCTATTTAATGGTGTTGAAGTTTGCATCATTGGAACGCAAGGAAAATTCGTTTTTACATTTTATTTTACGTTTTCCATTATTATAAAAGTTTTTTTTTACATAGCTTCATCTTGTAGGTCGCGAAATAAATAACTTGAAAAACGTTTAAAGGATTTTTCTTGGCAAAATCAGCTAAAAGAGATTGAAGGAATTCAGAAATATTTATTTTCATTGCACTTAAACGATGCAAACTTCAGCCTCATTCTATTTAGTATGAATATCAAGCTGTTAGAAAATATAACTTTTTTCTTCGATGTACAAAATGGCCGATTACTCGAAACTTCTCGAAACAGCTTTTTTCCAATTGGTGTGACAAATAACTTCAATAATTTTCACTCGATTTCCTTCAAATTCAAAAGTTATGTTCCTAATTGCATTTCGCAGAGAAGTACGTACGGAATTTCTGTTTAATCGAAAACTTTTCATTGTATGAGCAGTTATCACGAAATTTTTCACTGTAAATTCATTTCTTAAGTTCAAATACCTACAACTTTTAAATAAAACAATATTTTTTTAATTCCGTACGTGCTTCTCTAGGCATTCTAATGTAGATTGACGAGAATTTTTGTTTTTTGTTCTAGGTAAAAAAATTGTGGATGCTAAATGTCACGCTGTGGAGCGCCTAAAACAAAGATAACAGGAAAAAATATTAGTGGTTGGCCATTTTGTACATCGAAAAAAAAAATTCTAACAGCTTGATATTCATACTCGTAATTTTATGAGTGAATCACTTTTTCATACGAAAAAAAATGGTAAATTCGCACATGATTTTATATCCAGTGGCCTAAGGCCTTAATGGCTATAGCGCATATCATACGATTTTTTATATATACAAAAATAACAAAATTGCAGACATTTTTTGAAAAAAAAAAAAAAAACGTGTTTTTTTCACCGTTTTTGGCAAAAAAATATTGTAAATATCAACAAAAATTTAAATCCTTGATGTGCACTTTAGCTGTACTTGTAAAGAATATGTGGTTAAAATTTCATAAGAATCGGTTCAGTAGTTTCGAAGATTTCATCAACAAGACGTCGAAAAACGCGTTTAAAGTTTGTTTGGGTTACATAATAAATTTAAAAAAAAAAACATTTTTTACGTATTTCGAAAGTGTATTTTTTAAGTGTAACAACTTTTATATTACTATCTATTATATAAACCTATCAAAAAATGCACGAAAACAGCCTTTTTTAGCGTCTAAAGTGCGAAGACCCCTTAACGGTGCGTCCAATTGCTTCCTCGAGCTCTCAATACTTCCTGATGCCAGTTGTCAGATATCAGTCTTCTAAGTTCGCCACAAGAAAAAATGGCGCGCGATTCAAAATGTCAGGTCATTTTGAGACCCCTTTATATCGTTATATTAATTTACATTTTGCTTTTCGGCGATATTTCTAATCTTAAATTTTCACCTTCTTTTGTTGCTTAATTTTAATGATGAGGTGCAGTGGTTGCTAATAGGTATTTATGGATACTTCATGGGGAAAGATGGAGCTCGAATTTCCCACCGGAAATTAAAGAACCAAAAAAAAAAATGTCAACTTCGTCATGGATACTAATAGAAACAATTTTTTCCCCTGAATACGTGTATTCCACGTATTAGCCTCGTACGGAAGAAAGCCGACGTCACCAATACGTAATCTCTGATACATCGAGCAGTCGAGTAGGTCCGTTGGCATGCCTACAGCCACAGGCAAGTAGACGCGTTACACGTCGTATACGTGCTGCGGCTGCGTGTTAACAGACGGCGCAGGCAACAGCTGATTCAACGTCTCGATCAGAGGAAAAGTTTCATTGTGATTTTAATCGGCTTCGTAAATGTTTACTTTCGGATAGCAACACTTGTGTAACTTTTAAGACGCACGTCAATCTCCAGAGTCCTTTCTCACAGCATAATGAACTACATCTAACTAGGTGGATAAAAAATATCCTGAAATATTTTCGTTCGTCGGTATCACGGTTTAGAAATATTTTCAGAAAATTTCATTGAAATATTCCTACAATTAATTGAGCTACAGGTTCTAACAATCGGTGGCAGCACCATACTTTAAACTTCCAACGCTTTTTTTTCGTAACACTGCTTTCAAAGTCGGTGGACATGATATCTCGTGAACCACTTGATGGATCGTTCCCAAATTCACAGAACATACGACGAGAAACATTTAAAGGTCGTTGACGATCCCACTTTTTCAAAATCGATTTTCATTTTTCAACAGTTACGTAAAAATGACGATCTTTTCCGTAGATTTTCTATGCTCAAGATTCAATTCATCGGCACGTTGTTAAAAAAAAATAATTAAAAAAATCGCCGATCGTCAAAGACTCGTGTTTCTTGTTATCTTAAATATCCCGTTTGGTTTTTGTATTTCGAATGGACCGTTCAAGCTGGACAGTGTCCACCGCCAAAAGTAGCGAAAAAAATTTCGTCGTCCATCGGCGGCCATGTTTTTGTTGTTTTTCTGTATTTTTTAGTCTCAATATACGTATATTTGTGTTTGAAAAAATGTGTTTATTTTTCACCGATCGTTACACCGAAAAAATGGAATTTCGCAATTTTTCGGGCTTCTAGGTAGATTCTTTAAGGGACAAAATTTCGACGATAAGAGGATGAGAAAGAAGAGAATGGAACGATAGGCCAATAGAGTACGAGCGAGGACGAATCGAAGTGTTGCTTTGTCCCTAATCTAGAAAAGATCATGCCGACCTGAAGTTTCTGCTTGTCCGCAATGAGGTGTACGTCCTCGTTGGCATAATCGCCGTGTGGGCCAGGAGCCGGGGCAATCATATGTCCGGCTCCGGGCTTATGAGGGTCCATTGGGCCCATTATCGCGTGTGGTGGGGCCGGTATCAATAATTCGGGTCCGGCCTTCTGTATGCGCTGATAGACACTGTAAACACTGCTGACCGCAGCGCCACCGGCATTCCCGCTGCGAAAATCTGGCAGGAAGAAGAACGCACCGAAGCACACGACACCAAACGTCAAAAACACAAGGAGTATTAGATACTTCTCGCGAGGACGAAACGCACGTCGCGAGAACAACGGTACCGGTACACCATTCACGAAACGCTGATACGAGGGTAGCAAACTCGTGTTCGTCATTATGGCTAATTTTACTGCCGAGAAAAATTTTCCACAGTGCTTAATTTTGTATTTTGAGGTGAGACGAGCGACGAGAAAAAAAAAGCCCGACGGTTATGACGACCCGTGGTTGACACACGGAGCCCGGCTGTTGTTGGCGTTTTTTCAGCCGTCATACGCCATTACGATGGCCAGCAGCTCCACCTGTCTCGCGTTCCCGTAAGCGTCCTAGTTCAGTGCTCGGCACGCCCGCGCTATCTCGCGTTGAGCGGTCGAACTTGACCCTAACGTCGGTATGGTAAATCTCTTCTCTTTTTGGGGGTTTAACAGGCGGGAAAAATGCTTGGCCAAGTTTTTTCCTAGAGCGATTACATGTCGGACGAACGAATAGATAGACGCTCGCTTTTCAACAGAGCGGAACGTACAGCGCTTTTTTCCGAAATATCAGGGGTGAGAAGAACATACGGAATTGCAAATAAGTTACCTTGAAAGCACTCGTGGCTGCTCGGTCGGTACGGCAGCTCGCTCGAAAACACGAGTGACAATGGGGTAATCAGTTTAGATGAAATGTAACACCGCTCGAGATTTGAATGAATTGATTTAAGGGGTTAGGCCACAGTAACGGGTGTAAAATCATGTGCGAATTCAACCGTTTTTTCGTAAGAAAAAGTGATTCACTCATAAAATTAATTACACCTCTATTTAGTATGAATATCAAGCTATTAGAAAATATATATTTTTTTTTTCGATGTACTAACCAACTAATACTTTATTTTGTTAACTTTTTTTAAGCGCTCCGCGGCGTGACTTTTAGTATCCACAAATTATGACCGAGAACAAAAAAAAACAAAAATTCTCGGCAATCTACATTAGAATACCTAGAGAAGTACGTACGGAATTTAAAAGATATTGTCGTATTCAAAAGTTGTAGGTATTTAAATGAATTTTCAGTGAAAAACTTCGTGTAAATGCAATTAGGAACATAACTTTTAAATTTGAAGTAAATCGAGTGGAAATTGTTGAAGTTATTTGTCACGCCAATTGGAAAAAAGCTGTTTCGAGAAGAACGCGTTCAAAGTTTTAGGTACTCTATGGCCGTGCCAGAGGTGGGCTTACGCACGGTCTTACATACAGGTCTTGCAACTGAATCAAATATTGGTGGTGGGGGCGGTCGTCTTACTGTCGGCTCGTTAATTTCCTTGACCGCCGCTCGCATCGCTTCAATCAAATCATAGCCGAAACAGCGGAAGACGCATGTGGCAACACAACCTCACTTAATCGGCTACTATAAAGTTTTACATAACCGTTATTTAAAAAATCACGTGTTTTTTTATGACGGTGATATCGTGCCGATTTTTACATAATAATGACGACTAATTCGTGTGCGGTTCCAACGTGTGATACTGGACGTCAGTTAGTAAAGGAAAAACGTTCGGTGTTTCGGGTTCCGTCGAATATCGAACGTCGTCGAAAATGGATCACTGCAATTCCAGGAATTTCTCAGCTCATGCCTTCGCAATTCGTGTGTGAGAAACATTTTCTCCAACGATACATTCTAAGAAAGTGGGTAAAACATGACTTAAACGGTCGAGTTATCGCAGAGGTAAGTTGATTTTATCTTTTTTTATTTATGTCTACTTACTTGTCTAGCCGCTATGACAAGTTCGCAGCGCCGCTCTTGTGGCTATAAGCCAAAGCTTATTGCCGACATTAAGCGTACCACCCCCACCACCTTCGTTGCAAGACCTGTATGTAAGACCGTGGGCTTACGTTATACGCGCAAAGTCGGAGAAAAAAAAACGTTCTTGCTATAAATCGAATAGTAACTTATTCTTATGATAAAGCAACGTTTTACCGAGAAAAAAACGATTTTCTGAAAATTCTACCGTGGCCTTACCCCTCAACCTTTCGTGGTCACCGTGGGTAAAATCGACCCGTCGATCAACTTTGGGCCCAAATACACAATAGTTCCTGGTGTCGAATGGGACTTGTGTCGCCATCTACCTGAAGATTGGAGTACCCTCTATACGTAGGGACCGTTAGAAATTCGAATAAAGCGTTAGTACGTTTTTTGAAACGCGTACTGGATTATTTTTAGGTAATAATATTGAAAATTCGCGAAGTTAGGATTTTTTTCAGTGAAAAAATGAATTTCTTTCGTTTTAATTCCTTTATGAATTTAAAAAAATATTCTGCCATTGAACTTCTTATAAATTAATTTTTCGTACGTCATGTACGATGTTCAAAGCATGTTCCGTAATTTTATAACCTTTTTCGATAGATAGCTTGGTCACAATACTGGTTTGAAAATTAACTCGGTAGAATCAACCCAATGTGACCACCATGATCGAAATGGGAAGTGTGACCACGAAGAGTTTAGAGCGGGGTAAAGTGTTAAAATTTTTTTTTTCATTTTTTAAAAATTTTTTGAATGAATGCATAATATACCAAGAATATTGTGTTAAAATTTCAAGTCGATCGGAGTAAAATTGACGAAGTTATGAGTATTTGAGCGTCTATTGCTCCATGCCGTTCTCTTCTCTTCTGCGTTTTTCAAACCGTTTTTCTGAGACTTGTCATATTTGAAGTCCGTGTGCACGATAACTCAAAATCTACTGGACCAATCGCTTTGAAATTTTGCACAGTACTTCTTCACATAATTCACCAGGTATTGTCGAGAGCTTTTTTGTTTTTCTTAATAATTACTAATTTTTCAACAACAAATTAGCCGATTTTTTTAGCGAAAATCGGGTTTTTGGCTCCCAAGTGCTACGAAAAATCGAAAAATCGAAAAAAAAAAAATCCTCCCGTCATTACCTCGAGAAACATCTCCTTTAACAAATGCATTTTGATTTTTTTGTTTCAAATGATTCTGTTGCGAGTTATGGTGCACACCGCAAACCAACTTTTTTTCGAGGCGCCTCCGGGGTTTAATTTTCACTCGCTCAATTTTGAATATTTTGCAATGAAAATTTAGGAGAATGTTGTTCAAATGTTACTTTATTATATGTAAATTTTTCAATAAACGAACACTATTCGTTACGCCAAAAAAAAATCTTAAAAACATGCCTTTTTTCGCCGAATTAACTTTACCCCGCCGTTAAGGCGAAGTAGAAGATGTACCACGTGATATATGAGTGCGAGAGAGATAGCTGAAATTTTCGAACAGAAATTTCTCAGAGATGAATAATATTTAGGGCAAAAGGAAATCATAAAGCTCTGCGTCAGGGAATTCTCCAGAGCCACATGCTTTGTTTTTCCTAAAAAATTCAACCATCTATGAGAAAATAGGGTTGAAAAATTTGTGAGGTTATGTTGATCTTGTACATGCCCTTAAGGACCTTGGAGCGTTAGCCACAATCTAAGTTTAAAAAAAAAAGGAGATATTGTCTAGACAATACTCTTTACGAATTTTTGGAAATTTTTTTCACCACACCAGAGATAAAAAATAGTTCAATGTTTAGTTTTACGTTCGGTTAGATGGGCATTCACACTACGGGTGATGTTATTTTTTTCGACTATTTACCACCCAGATAAACCATTTCTAACGGATCAAGGCAAACTAAAGCTTTGTAAACATTTATAAAAAAAAGCCCGTCTTGCGTATCGTTAGCCATATACATTCGATATTGAACAATCAAGGCTTGATAAGAGATTACGAATCTTTGCTGGCAAATGAAGAGCGTTGCTACCAAGCTCAATGTTCCTGAAGTTGCCGTATTTCGCGAACACTTAATATTAATCGACAGTAACAATAAATAATCTCGTGACATCAATATAAATGACTCCAATGTTCATTCCGTGTTGTATAAAACATTGACTGGCGCAGTTATTTCACAATAACCATCAATAATGTTACACTTTTTTTTAAGTTGGTAGTAACACAAAAGATTTTCTTATTCGCGTAATCAAAACATGGAAAATATATAATACAGAATACAAAATCTACACCGCGTATGCGTTTCTTCGAGGTTCCGTGATGAAAAATTCATAAATGGTGATTTGACGTAACTGGACGGATCCAACCCCCTTAAGGGTAACAAAACAGCCCCAACAGCCCCCACAGTACGGTAACAAAAAAATTTGTAATTTTTTTTTCTTTTTCTGAAAGATACATTTGTTAAGAATGCTCTCACGAAATTTTTAGAAGTTTGTCAAATTGCCTTTCAAGTTTTTCAACCTGGTTGATAACATAATAAAAAAAAATTATTCATCCGATTTGCATGCGCCAAGTCTTAAACTGCTCGAAAATCCAGTCTCTATGGCTCCACGTAGGGATTTTTTTTATAAAAGGCCCCCTTCTATTTTTTTACGACCGATAAAATTTTTCCATGAAAATCGGAAATAAAATTCGCTGGTCCGCAATTTTCTGTTTTTTAGATATCGAAATTCCCCTACGTGATACTGTAAGCCCATATGTCTAGTTTCTAAATACATTTTTATTTTATTTTTCAAACGAACCGTATGGCTCACGGTCTTACATACAGGTCTTGCAACTGAATCAAATATTGGTGGTGGGGGTGGTCGTCTTACTGTCGGCTCGTTAATTTCCTTGACCGCCGCTCGCATCGCTTCAATCAAATCATAGTTGAAACAGCGGAAGACGCATGTGGCAACACAACCTCACTTAATCGGCTACTATAAAGTTTTACATAACCGTTATTAAAAAAATCACGTGTTTTTTTATGACGGTGATATCGTGCGGATTTTTACATAATAATGACGACTAATCCGTGTGCGGTTCCAACGTGTGATACTGGACGTCAGTTAGTAAAGGAAAAACGTTCGATGTTTCGGGTTCCGTCGAATATCGAACGTCGTCAAAAATGGATCACTGCAATTCCAGGAATTTCTCAGCTCATGCCTTCGCAATTCGTGTGTGAGAAACATTTTCTCCAACGATACATTCTAAGAAAGTGGGTAAAACATGACTTAAACGGTCGAGTTATCGCAGAGGTAAGTTGATTTTATCTTTTTTTATTTATGTCTATTTACTTGTCTAGCCGCTATGACAAGTTCGCAGCGCCGCTCTTGTGGCTATAAGCCAAAGCTTATTGCCGACATTAAGCGTACCACCCCCACCACCTTCGTTGCAAGACCTGTATGTAAGACCGTGGTATGGCTTAATCGCTGTCAACCGCCGAGCAGCAATTTCGTCGGAGTGTACTTTAGATCCGAGTACAAAAATTAGTATAGTCTTCTATATGTACATATCGACTATAAGTATTAATTTAAAAAATCCATTCATCGTTTGCTTGAAAATAATTACGAAGAATACATCCTCGTACCGCGCACGAACCGTGGTATGGTGACTTAAATTAAGTATTAACAAAATGCATCAACTTCTTACGATGTCATTAGGATGTATTTTTTTTCTTAATTTTGCATTATTGATATTCTCAAATAACGTCACAATTTACACTTTGGAATTGATGAAAGTTCGCGAGCCAATTTGGCAACGACTCGAAACGTCGATTCGCCAGCTCCTTTTCGTCCGTTTCCATCGTGAGCTTTTCGCACAGTCCGCAAACGAATATCCATCTTGTTAAATATTAATCCAGGTATAGTCCAGATCTCGGTACAGGCCAAGTACAGTCATCCTAATTTTGGCTTTCTTCGCAGTTCGAGCACCCATTCTCTTAAGGGGTTGGGCCACTCCAGAGGCCGAAAAAATAGGCTTTTTGGGGATTTTTTGTCAGAAAAACTACAAAATAAATCGAGATTGCAAAAAAAAAACGTGTTCATCATACAAATCAGTGACCATGCAATAATTTTTTTGAAGCGATTAATGGTAATTACGCAGTATGAGGACTTTTCCGAAAAACGACGAGAACATTTTCTTTTGCCATGATGTTGTTCGTTCCATTATGGTAAGTGATATTTCGTCGGGGGAGGCTGACATTTCCCATTAATTCCATAGGTTATGGGGTTTTGAAGTTTCCAGAAACATGTAATATTTCGACGCCTCTTGTTTGTTGTCGCTAAGCAGCTGGATGTTTCCTAAGGGCCAACCCAAACAAACCCAAACAAATTCCCCAATAGTCGTCGAAATATTTAAAAATTCCCTATTTTATCACGTGTTTCCGCGGAGTTCAAAACCCCATAACTTGTGGAATTAACGGGAAGTGTCAGCCTCCCCCGACTGAATATCACTCAATATAATGGAATAAACAAGTTGACGGTGAAAAAAAAAAAATTTCCCGTCGTTTTTCGGTAAAGTCCTCATATTGCATAATTACCCAATTTTCAACCGATTCCCTTCAAACGTTGAATATATCTCGAAAAATACATTGTCTATGGAATTACGTAGGATGTTTTTATTCATTGCACAGTTCAGTTCTAATTAACAATTATCTGACGATTTTTTTGGAAAGTGAAAAGTTTGCCTAAAAAATCGTCGGATAATTGTTAATAACAAATGAACTATGCAAAACAAAAAAATCTTATGTACTTCCATAGACAATTTATTTTTCAAAATATATTGAACATTTCAAGTGAATCGGTTGAAAATTGTCCGAGTTATGTTTCCGGCCAACTTGAAAAATGCAGTTTTGAGATAAACGCTGCACAGCCGCCATTTTGAAATGAATCGCTTAAAAAAAATATTCTATACAATCACTCATATGTATGATAAACACCCTTTATGTAATCTCGATTTATTTTGTAGTTTTTCTGAAAAAAAAATCCCCAAAATGCCTATTTTTCGGCCTAAGGCCTTAAACCGATCCTAGTACACCTCCAGGTCTAAGTACGGACGAAGCGGTCCACTTTGGTTCGAAACAGAAACCCTCTCGACTCGGCTCTTGATTGATCCAGGGCTTTGGACCCGAGTAAAAATGAATATATATAATCATATATAATTGTATACAAAAATTGGCCCGATAAAATTGTATACAATTGTATATGATCAATTAATATACAATTATATATGATTATATATATATAATCATATATAATTGTATATTAATTGATCATATACAATTGTATACAATTCTATCGGGCCAATTTTTGTATACAATTATATATGATTATATATATTCATTTTTACTCGGGGAGTCAAGACTTTCGCGTTTGTTTGGGTTCCTCAAAGTCGTCCTTACGCCGGTGATGAGTTTTGGGCAGAGCCACAAAGTGGTGACTGGATCTCCGGTATGCTTTCGGCGCGAGGCAATTCGGCATCGCTGCTCCATTGTACACTGCACTATTATTCACGGGTTCGGATATGTCTGTAGATTTTGGACAAGTTACACGCGTTGGTCTATACTGGATTCATCTGGCATATCCGGTCGAACGACCATGGCCTCTAGACGCGTATGTACATCTCTCAACTCTCGGATCTCCGGCATTATTCAACTTTTGTTCTCGTCGTTCCACTTATCTTTGGCACTACCTCGGTGAATATAATCGTACCGGCGAATACAAGGCCGGTGCCGATCCAATGATAAATCGTGAACGGATTACTGAAATACAATATTGAGAATATGAGGGATACGAACTTCCGCAACGTCACGACCAAAGTGACGGTGAGCGAGGAGCACTCGGTCGTCAGCACAAACACCGAGCTTATGCACAGGTATCTTTTGAATTGTTAAGGAAAACGTCATTATCGTGAAAAAATGAAAATTTGGCGCAAAACCGCTTTCCCAATGTCGACGTAATTCTGGATCTCGTTGCAAAAACGTTTTTGCGCCAAATGGAATTCAAGTGAGCAGTCGGAAAATATTTCTTGCTTAATCCGCTCGGTCACTGCGATGAAGACTGATAAAGAATTGAAAACGTCGCGTCGACGCAATGACTAATCGGCTTTTGTCGTGCCTTCGTGGTTTACGTAATCTAAGAATACGCGCGACGGCCATGGAACGAAAATCGTATGTGCTTGCGTGTGTATTATATTCCGTCCGAATGCTACGAAAAAAAAAAAATGCAGAATCAACGAGCCCGCTGTTTCTAGGTTTTTTTCCCACTGAATTGCCAGTCCCCTTCGAGAAGTGGATTTATCAGTTTTATTAACGGCGGTAAGATTGCCAATTGCGAGATAGCAATACAGGCGGTTCTTTGAACGTAGAATTTCTTAGCTCGGCAGAATTCTTTGGTTTGGCGTCGTGTCAAAAAAATGGACACTTGATAAAAGCTACATATTTCAATCGAATACACATTTTTAACGGGCTACATCTACTTAGGTGGGTCAAAACTTTGCATTATTGGAAAAAAAAATTATTTGGTAGCGTCACCTCTTAGCCATATTCCATAAATATCTCATTGAGAAATTCCTGAAATTGAATGAGCTCCCTGATGGAAATCCGCTTATTGGAATTCGTCAGATTTTAACAAAAAATGTCAGATTTGATAATATTCCGTCAACTTTCAATGAGAAATAATGTCGGAATATGTCATTTATACGACAGAATCTGTCATATTATTTCGAGATTTGACATTTTCTGTGAGAAGTTCATGATTTCTGACCGGAAATTGGAACATGCTTTACAGAATCTGTCATATTTTATCAGAAAAGTAATGTTATAATTCAGTAATTTCTGTCAGAATCTTACATAATATGTCATATAATGTCGTAAGAGTTTTCCATTTTATGTGAGATTTTCGTCATTTAATGTCATTTTTTGATGGATCAAAATGGAATTCTTCAACATTCATGAAATATTATGACCGAATCTGTCGAATTATATCATTCTTTCTTATTTTTTGTGAGATTTTCGTCATTAAATGTCATTTTTTTATGGAATATAATGGAATTCTTCAACATTTATAAAATATTATGACCGAATATGTCAAATTATATCACTTTCTTATTTTTTGTGACATTTTCGTCATTAAATGTCATTATTTAATGGAATGAAATGGAATTCTTTAACATTCATGAAATATTATGACCGAATCTGTCAAATTATATCATTCTTTTTTATTTTTTGTCATATAATGACCGAACTTGTTAACTTTTGACATTTTGCATTATAAATTTATGATATATTCTGATGAATTTTGACATTTAATTATCGATTTTGATAATAAATTGTCAGAATTCGTCAATATTTGATGGAATTTACATATAATTTTCTAAATATTAATGGAAATGCTGGAAGAAAGAAATTTGGGACTTTATATTCAATAATACTTTTATTTGGTGACACATATTTGGCAACTGTTGAGATCTTAAAAAATATTCAACATACAGTTGAATATTGTTTGCTCCTTATTGAGCCCTCTTTACTTTGATGACAGAAAGTATCAAATTCTGTGATTTAATGACAGCTGAAATCTGTCAGAATTCAACAAAAATGTGACAACAAATTATGATAAAAATTATCGTTTTCTATCATTTTTTGACATTTTCTGTCATTTTTTTCGATGCAACAATATGTCAAAAAATGGAAAACTTATTTATCATTTTTTGTTAAAAGATGACATTTTTCGACATAAAGATGACAGAAAGTATCAAACTCTGTGATTTAATGACAGCTGAAATCTGTCAGAATTCAACAAAAATGTGACAACAAATTATGATAAAAATTATCGTTTTCTATCATTTTTTGTCATTTTCTGTCATTCTTTTCGATGCAACAATATGTCAAAAAAATGGAAAATTAATTTTATCATTTTTTGTTAAAAGATGACATTTTCTGACATAAAGATGACAGAAAGTATCAAACTCTGTGATTTAATGACAGCTGAAATCTGTCAGAATTCAACAAAAATGTGACGACAAATTATGATAAAAATTATCGTTTTCTATCATTTTTTGACATTTTCTGTCATTCTTTTCGATGCAACAATATGTCAAAAAAATGGAAAATTAATTTTATCATTTTTTGTTAAAAGATGACATTTTCTGACAAAAAGATGACAGAAAGTATCGAATTCTGTGATTTTATGACATTCCGTAAAGTTAACATAATATGTGAGGTTCTGTCCGATTTTCATAGATTATTTCCGACAGAATCTATCAAAATATGTACGATTCCATCAAATTACCCGAGTAAAAATGAATATATATAATCATATATAATTGTATACAAAAATTGGCCCGATAGAATTGTATACAATTGTATATGATCAATTAATATACAATTATATATGATCAATTAATATACAATTATATATGATTATATATATATATATATATATAATCATATATAATTGTATATTAATTGATCATATACAATTGTATATAAAAATTGGCCCGATAGAATTGTATACAATTGTATATGATCAATTAATATACAATTATATATGATTATATATATATATATATATATATAATCATATATAATTGTATATTAATTGATCATATACAATTGTATACAATTCTATATATGATTATATATATATATATATATATATATATATATATATATATATATATATAATCATATATAATTGTATATTAATTGATCATATACAATTGTATACAATTCTATCGGGCCAATTTTTGTATACAATTATATATGATTATATATATTCATTTTTACCCGGGTATGTTAGAATCTATTCATTTTCACAGTTTCTGACATTTTTTAACAGATGTAGCAGCACCATACGTCGAACTTTAGACGTGTTTTTCTCGCAACATTGTTTCAAAGTCGGTGTACATGATATCTCAAGACCCACTTGATGGATTGTGTCCAGATTCAGAGAAGATACGATTGGAAACATTTAGAAATCGTTAACAATCTCATTTTTTCAAAATCGATCTTCATTTTTTAATAGTTACGTAAAAATTACCTTTTTCATCGATTTGACACGCTAGAGGTTGAATGTGTCGCCAAGTCGTAAAAAAAAAATGATCACAATATCCTTGTATATTTTTCATATTTTTAAATAAAAAAAATTAAACATATTTTTGAATGTACATACTTTTAGATAACTAAAACCCCAATCCGAAATTTCAAATAGTTTTCCTCGAAAAGAATTCACAAAAATGACCTTTTTTCCGGCTCCTAGATGTATATCTCCCCTTAATGAAGCTTGTACATTATTATTTCGTTCAAGCACGAATGATCGGCACGTTTTAAAATGTGTGAAACAAATATTCCCTCGTTCAGCAATCGAAAAAGGATACTGCGTGAGTACATTTCCGATGACGTAAGCGACGGTTTTTGGCATCGCGATTCCGAGCAGCGGAACGTAGACGGGTGCGGAATTGACGGCGACGACGGCGTGATGCCATATTTTCGGTGTCAATGTGAGGAAAAACGGCATGGGCAACAGATGCTAAAAGAGAATACGAAAAAAATGCGATCGTTCGTAAGCGCGGCGAAGTCGAATGCGTTAGACTCTCGGAATGTATCGTGTATACCGCTATTCAAGGCGTCTCCAAGTAACTCACTGTATAATAAAGAGCCTCTTCGGGATGTTTGCCGTAGCGTCGATACAAGACTTCCTGATAGAGGCCCATTCTGGCGGAAATGAAAAGAGCCACCGTCAGCAGCGTTATACCCAGCGCCCACCAGAAGAAATTTTCCCATTCGGTCGTAGGCGCGGAATTCTCTGTCACCGGTTGCGTCGACTTTACTTCCCGGCCGCTGATAACGGTGCAAATTACGATGCCCGTCGTTATCATGAACACCGACAAGTACTTGCTGAATACGTATGTCTTCTTCAGGATTATGATTCCCATTATCATATTGGCTATCAGCGAACCCTGTGGAAAGGAAAATCGAATGTCGTAGCCCTTTCCTTTTTCGGCCTGTCGCGTTGAGTTTGTTCGGTCGTAATTTTCCCACCGCTCTGAATATCATGTGAAGAGGCATCGGTATGTTGAAGTCGAAGGCGTAATTATTACAGACGCTCGTGACGAAGAACATGAATACGAGGATCATGTAGTCCTTGATGCCTATCTTGGGACGGACCGTGCCGCACTTGGCTGTGAATACGAAGCCGTGCAGGGAGATGAAAGCGAACTGGCAGAACGTTATGAGATTGCCAATGCCGGGGTCTTCCCTGAAAGAAATTGCGATCAGCGCTGGTTCCACCGCAAAGTCTCTACAGCCGCAGCCGTAGACGGCAACGAAGAAATAAAAAAAACGAACGCACTTTACGAGTAACTCCAGAAAGACGACGTTGCTGCAGCATCCCAGGAAGACGAGACATATCGCCAACGGGGCCTTCATCGTTGATGGCTGTGAATAGAAAAAAAAAATATAAAAATAACGCAAACTGTTGTACAATTGCAGATTTGCAAAAGTCAAATTTACTTGCGAGTTATTAGCTCATCGGGCTCGTTTCACTCGGGAGAATTCACGCACGCACCGTTCCTTCGTACTAACAAGATTTATAAAATTCCCTTGTCGCGTAATCCGCGAATGTTTTCTCGGGCGATCGCGCGTTGTCCACTGCGAGGGCAGCGGATGACGTCTGTGCAAACGTCGCTGCGCTAGCTCGCTCCACAGACCACGTGTGTATTCCCTCCATCGACCTAGGGGCTTCTGGATGCTGGATAGAAGCGCCGCCGGCGGCGCGCTCGCGAACCGCTGGAACTCGTCGCTAAGGTAGCGCTCGCGCGGTCGACCCGTGCACTTTTTTTTTTACCAATTATCCGTTTTACGCACGGTCTGGAACACGGTCTTATATACGGGTCTGGAAAGTCCGACGATATGGATGGTTCGCTTGAAAAAGAAAAAATCTTTCTCGTAGCTGCCACCAGTAGGGCGCTACTGGTAGATCGGTGCTCTCGAAGAGACAGAAACAGATTGTCGGTCTCTAAGCGAATTTTGTGAATTAAGGCGGAACACCACTGTGACCCTGTTTTTTTGCCATTTTTCAAGAATTTTTTTTGTGGGAAAAAAGAGATATTCTAAAAAACTTTTTTTGTTTTGTTTGTTGTTTATTGAAGATACATACAAAAAAAATTTCAAATTTTTCACGCCCCATGGTGACGCTGGGGAAGCTCCCGCGTCAGCTACTGTTGCCTCTGCAGTGGTTCGCGGCACGCAGCAGAACTCTCTTCAAAGTCGATCTGAAAAAAAAATACCGAGTGTTTTCGTTAATAATATGATATTTTGAAGAGAAGTACACAGGGATTTGAAAAAATATTGATTTTTAAAAAATAGGCACGCTTTTGAAATTAAAGGACGATTTTCGAGCAAAATTTCTCGTCGAAAATAGGCTATAACTTTTTTTATTATTGAGATATCGAAAAAATCCTATGTACTTCTTTAGATAATCTAGTTTTATTGATGCAGTCCAAATTTGAAGTCGATCGGATAAAAATTGCTCGAGTTCTGCTGCGTGCCACACTCAAAAAAGTGGTTTTGAGAAAAACGCGTTCAAAGTTTTAGGTTTGTTAATTTATGCGATAAATTGGAAAAAAAATTGTTTACCTTTAATCAGCGATGCCGGCACCATATAGCTGGCCTTCGAGAAGCAAATCATTGTCCCTAGCATCTTTTCTCGAACTTGTAGAGGCTCTTCTTGCCTCTTTTGCAGCGTCTGTGACCGAGCGCTCCGCCAGCTCGATCCGCGCTGCGTCGGTTTCAACGCAAAAATTGAAACAGTTTGGGCCGATAGTTATCCCCAACGTCTCCAAAACTTTTATGAGGCTTCTCAGGCCATCATTGAATAATAATACCGCGATATCAGCTGCAATATCGACGATTTTTTTGCTCCCGGACTGACACTTGGGGGCTATTGCCCAAACTGATTTGTTGCAGCTTTCGTTGTTGTTTTGCGTGAAGCCGGCCAAACAACGCTGCAGCAAATCGTCTCTGCTCAAATTTTCGAAGACTCCGGGCCGAAGACGGGACCCCGACAGTCACGGAGCGCTGCACCGCTCCACAAAATGTTGAATATCTCCGAAAATACTTATTTTTTCGACCTGGGTCCAACGGCATCTTAATCTTAAATGTATTTTAGATTTTTCTAGATGGTTTTCAAAAAATCGATTTTTTGAAGCCGTCATAGTGGTGTTGTCCCTTAAAACACCTTACCACTTTAAAGCAATACCGGAGTACATACTTCATATTGTTAATTCATCCTCGAATGCCCCCAACCTCCAAAACAGCACCCCAAATATGTAATATCTCTGAGCGAGTACTATATTATATCAGTATATACATAAATATCTATTCTCACTATATATATACTCGAGAGCAATGAAATCGCACATGTAAATATATTTTGAACAAAATGCAGTGCGCAATTTCTGGGTTTGTGGTTGTCCTTTTGGTTTTTGATGTTTTGATATAATTGGATAAATATTGCAATGACCTTCAGCCCACATTTAAAAAATAGCGGTTTTTTTTAAATTGAAAATAAATCTTTTTTTCCAAAATATATTCATATGTGCGATCCCATTGCTCTCGAGTGTGTATACACACACAAACACAAACACACACACACACACACACACACACACACACACACACACACACACACACACACACACACACACACACACACACACACACACACACACACATACTACTTTTGTGCCTTTTCTTTACTTTAAAACCGACAAACCGTTTTTCTTAATCAACAGAGTATTAAAACAACGCCAGGAGATTCGGATCGAAGACTTACACATAGCTGCTTATTACGAATCCATCAACTCACGAGGTTCCTAAATTAAGGCATATAAACAAATTTTTATATATGGAAAAAGATACACAGATGATGCGTTCGTAACATTTTTTTTTATTAATAAGTTGGGAAATTGGAGAAAATTACAACAAGAAAAACGACAATATTTGCGAAATTGTTTGCATCGAATTTTGATTGTGTGCACAATTTGGAGAGTTTTTTTTTAAACGACGAATTGTTTTTTCGTTATCACATTCGTTTGGTAGGTTTTCTGTCTCATTCTGAGGCTTATGTAATATACCATTGCGTAGGATAGAATTTCAGAAGCGTGTGCCGCGCAAGGAAACGTGAATGTGTACGTTTCTAGAACCTCGTCGAGGGTTAGCTCGAATACATTTCGGCATGGTGAGCAAATATATTTTACACAGGGAGCTGCTCATGCACGCAGTAACGGAGAAGGAGAATAGGTTATATCTAATACCCGCGCTCGGGCACTTATTTCGTACAGCGCCAAGTAGTGGCAGCATTGAGAAATACAAATTTTTTTTAGCGGACCTTCCCCCACCACTGCAAGGTTCAAGGAGTTTCCAGACCTGTATATAAGACCGTGGTCTGGAAACTCCGGCGTTTTTGGATGGTGAGAAAGTGTCATCGTTAGTGAGGCAAAAACGTAGTTCCTCATTTATCCACTGGAAACGCTGTCAAGTAGAAGTAGTCTTGTAGATATAGATATACAGCAATGGAAAAATAACCTGACAGCTAGTACACGTGTTCAGAACGTTTCTAGACATCTAAACTACCTGAAGGAGAGGGTAGGGGTTTCAGCGTGAAAAAAACACACTTTTTTGCGATTTTTTTTTCATCAATATGGGTAGACTAAATTTATTGATATATTTTGTACATTGTTCAGTGTCTTTTTTAGAATATTCCGTGAAATTTGTACGCGAAAATATCCACAAACAAGCCGGTGACAAAGCTTTTTCAAGAACGCTCTTGGAAAAACACGATTTGCGGTTTTCACTGTATTTCAGCTAGAAATTATCTGAAATCAAGTACCATTGAAATTTAGTCAAAGTATCATCAAATCGTCCACCCAATGGTCTTCGATAATTTTTTTTTTCATTTCTAAATTTTTGGTGGTCATGTAAAGTGCTATTTTTCACGAAAAATTCCGCCATTTTGGGGGTGCAAAACCCCTTCAATGTAAAAAAATCTCAAACTAACCGTTGGGGGGGGGGGGGGTATTTCATGTGTAGAAAGTGTGTACCAACTTTGAAATAAATCGGTCATGTAGTTTTCAAATGGCAGTGAACACGGACTTTGAAAAAGTGGTTTCGAGAAAAACGCGGCACCGGCTTGTTTGTGGATATTTTCGCGTACAAATTTCACGGAATCTTCTCGAAATGACACTTAACAATGTACAAAAGGTTTCAATAAATTTACTCTATCCATATAGATGAAAAAAATCGGAATAAAGTGTTTTTTTCACGCTGAAACTCCTCTCCACCCTGAAACGTTCCAGTAAAACCGCATAGCGTGGACCCGGCCTTATTCTTTGCTATATTTTATTATCCCGGGAAAAAAAGATCATATCTGAACATATCTGAATCATATCTGTAGAATCAGATATGATCAGACAAGAGATTTGGTGATATCTGTTCATATAGTGTCATGACAGATCATGTATGCTTATATCTGAGCATATCTGTAGAATCAGATAGGATCAGACAAGAGATTTGGTCATATCTGTTCATATAGTGTCATGACAGATCATGTATGCTTATATCTGAGCATATCTGTAGAATCAGATATGATCAGACAAGAGAATTGGCTATATCTGTTCATATAGTGTCATGACAAATCATGTATGCTTATATCTGAGATATGATTGATCATATCTGGATCTTGTCTAGTCATGCATAAGAAAAATGGCCATATCAGAGCATACATGATTAGATTTGACGATATCAGAGCATGTATGATTAGATTTGACGATATCAGACCACCCGGGAAAAAAGTTCATGCCTGAGTGGATATGTTCATATATGTTTCAGATATTGTCATATATGTTTCAGATATCGTCATATATGATTCAGATATTGTCATATATGTATCAGATATATTTATATCTGACATTTTACAGTATCATATATGATTAGGTCTGATCATATTCCACATCACATATGCTTAAAGAAGATCATATCTGATCACATATCCCGGGGAAAATGGTCATATCTGAGCAGATATGCTCATGTAGGTGTTTATCTGCAACATAAATGAATCTGATCTGATCATGCATGGTCAAAGATGAACATACATGTATTTTTATGCGCTCAGGGGTAGCTCTATATCTGGTCAGATATGATCGCGCATAAGTAAATATGTGCAGATATGAATTTGTAGCTGAACATGTCTGCCCATATGTGGTCATGTCTAACCAGATATAGTACAATTCACAATTCACGACTACATTCGAGCTTATGAGCTTATGAGCTCGAATGTAGTCGTGAATTGTGAATTGTACTATATCTGGTTAGACATGACCACATATGGGCAGACATGTTCAGCTACAAATTCATATCTGCACATATTTACTTATGCGCGATCATATCTGACCAGATATAGAGCTACCCCTGAGCGCATAAAAATACATGTATGTTCATCTTTGACCATGCATGATCAGATCAGATTCATTTGTGTTGCAGATAAACACCTACATGAGCATATCTGCTCAGATATGACCATTTTCCCCGGGATATGTGATCAGATATGATCTTCTTTAAGCATATGTGATGTGGAATATGATCAGACCTAATCATATATGATACTGTAAAATGTCAGATATAAATATATCTGATACATATATGACAATATCTGAATCATATATGACGATATCTGAAACATATATGACAATATCTGAAACATATATGAACATATCCACTCAGGCATGAACTTTTTTCCCGGGATATTCCATTGCGGGTGCGCCAGTTCGCCTATCAACGAAACCAAAAACGGCAAAAACAATGTTTCGTAAACAACAAACTCGCCAAACTGACAAATCAATAAAAACGGTGCCTTTCAAATATACACAATGCGTTCATTTTTTTTTATTCCTCTTCCATTATATTTATGTTCAAGTTCTTATTAACATTGTTAAAAAAGCAAAAGCCAAAATAAAAGTTGTAGAAACAACCAAGCAATGCAATATACTAGGAATAAACATAAATTATAAGGAACAAAAATTTAGACTGCACAAATTTGTTCATACCCCATCTACTCAAATGGCGAAAGACCAAATAAAATTTTTACAGAAGGTCGAACATACGAGAAATACAGTCTACTGAAATAATTATTTTCCTTCTACCCGGGGATTCAGGAGTGAAAAAAATACTTAATCATTTTCCATTTATATCGCTCTTACAAATATTGGGTCTGTTCGTTTTGGGTACACTTTTCTACACTTCCCATGCCTTCTGAGGACTTTCTATTACTGTATATATTGAAATTGTAGAAAGTGTAGCTAAACCAAACAGACTATGTTTATTTCGAAAAATCTGCACCATTGCACAGCTATTCGGACCTGCGTTTGATTGGCTAACTTCTACCTATAGGTAGAAGTAGCAGCGCTTCGGGTGGCAGAAGCGAGACCTGCCTATTTGCCTCATTATCTGAGTCACTCCCCACCCTAGGAGTTCCCTGACCAGTGTGTAAAACCGTGTTTTTATGCAGCCCCCTGACACTGGCCTGCTATTCCTATACGATAAACGAAAACGCGTTTTGTCCCGGCTTCTTAGTTCTTGAAATCGCCACTGCCCAGCGTTGGCTGTTGTGCGACAGCCTTCGGTTCTAAAAACTTCGATTAGCGGAACGATTCGATACTATCGTGGCTTGGGCCTGTTATCGTTATGGCGACGTTATTTATTGTGTTCAAATGGAAAATCATTAGAACGGAAAATCATCCCAAGTATATCAATAGATTTTTATTCATGTAAGATATTCAAAACACCTGCGCAACATACATATATATGCATGCCTGTCACACGACTACTAGCGCCACACTGCGGCTAGGACATTTTGCGAACAGCATTTATCTACCAGTGTCAGGGGGCTGGTTTTATGCATGGAGACTAGATACAGGAGCCAAAACTTCAATGGGGAAACAATAAAAAAAGCGTGCCCAAAAATGAAGGCAACAGGGAAAGCGCCTTGCGATTGCGCGAAGGATTGCAGTGCTAGTCTCACTCGACACAGACCGAACGCGAGTTTGACACGTTACTAGAGCGAACGAAAAGACTGCGAAAAAATTGCGAAATTGAGAGCGGTCAATAACTCGATGGTTATTATATTATTAATAAATTATTATTGTTAACTTTTAAAAGTTCAATCTTCATTTATTATAATTGCCAATATTCCTTGACATGTTCCTACAAGTTTTTGAAGTTCTTTACCTTTCGCGTTTACCCCACCATGTTTGATATCTCATTAATTAGTATGGTAGCATAGAGTACGGAGCCTTCTCACTACTATGGTATAGCACAGTAGTGAAATGGGCGAGCCCAGCAATATACAGAGTGTAACGCGAGGGGTGGAGCAAATGACGCATAAGGATGGGGGACCTCAATACCGATCGATTGACCCCCATGTATGTTATGCGATTTTCAGTGGTTTAAAAGTTATTTTGGTTTTTGTGATTTTTTGTAAGATACTAATTTTACACGACAGGTCGTAAATAAAATTAAATTATTAATCGTACTCCCGTGATTTTTCTCTTTACGGAGTATAATAGTGGGCCTAATGTACTAAAATAATAAATAAAGATAAACGTAAAGATTTTTGCAAATCTAATTTTTCTACCAACTTTCAAAGGCTCTAGGATAAAAAATCACATAGGGTTGTTTTCTACAATTTATATATTTGAAACTTAATTGAAAACTACACACACGCACACATACACACAAACATGGTCATGTAAAAGTATTATTATATTATTATTGCAGTCTTTTCCACATGAAAATTACGAAAACAAAATTCAATGTGACGTCAAATTCGCGTTCGGTCTGTTGTCGAGTGAAGCTAGCAGCGCAACCCTTCGCGCGATCGTAGCGCCATCCCTGTTGCCTTCAATTTCGGGCGTCACTTGAAATGCCGAGTTTAGGCTCCTGTATCTAGTCTCCATGGAGCCTAGATACCAGGAGGTTCAGCGAGGCCTTTCAACTCGTCCCCAAAACGAGAACGAGAAAGGATGGCGCTGGGGTGCTCCGCAACCTATATGTATATAGATATACGCTAAACATAGGTGTGATCTAAGACAGATCACAGATGATGTACCTAACCCTCATTAGTGTTAAGGGATAACACCACTCTAGGACTTTGGAAAGACGTTTTCTTTCCTAAAAATACTTTGGTGTCATAAAAACAATATGCAATTGGTCCTGTAGCAAATTTTTTTATTTAATGGTTCAAATATCGATTTGGCCGCAGCGCCTTGGACCGCGCGCTGAGTTGCTCGTACAACTTTAAACGCGTTTTTCTCGAAAGCACTTTTTTCGATCTCGGAAGACGGATTACTCGACCACCTTTGCATGCATCGATTTTGATAGCACTTTTTTCGATCTCAGAAGACGGATTACTCGACCACCTTTGCATGCATCGATTTCGAGGTTGAAATTTTGATGGCAGCTTCACAATTATATTCTTTATGGGAGTACGTACCCGTTTTTTTTATTAAATGTAAACTTCTTTTTATAAACAATTTACTGCTTTTTTGGCAAAAAATCGATTTATTTCCTTCAAAATGCGCTGTTTTTGCAAATCTGAAAGCAAATTTCTTGGTAGTCTCATAGCTAGAAATATATAAATTATCATTTTTTTTGGTTTTTATTTCAGGTCTTATATTTTACGAGAAAACCGTTCTCCCGTGAAGCTATATGTAAAAAAAAACACGTTTTTCTAGATGGGCTGTATCGCCGCCATTTTGAGTTTGAGATCGTTTCTCGCTTTTGCGTTTTTTTTCCGAACCGTCATGAGGAAATTATGAATCGGCGGATATTTCGACGTTTGATGTCACGATCGGTCTGTCGTGAGGTTAGAAACTCATCCGATCACTTTCACCTCGTTGACCAATATATTACTATATATGTCGGTCGCGCTGCACCCCAGCGCCATCACTTCGGGACATTTTCGGGGACGCTTTTTTCAGCGCCTTTGCATTGCCGCTGAACCTCCTGGTATCTAGGCTCCATGCTAGTCTCCATGGTTTTATGATACGACGGGTTCGATGCTAGGGGACAAAGTGTCCCTAGGGAAGGTCCAAAATAACGTACAGGGGTGTTCCGAAGTAGAGGATTAAAAAAACAATCGCGCGTGTATCGTAAGGCTTTTATTAAAAAAGAGAGAGAGAGAGAAAGGGATAAATATTTTCGCTGTTCCATCGGTATAAATTACTTAACGAATAACTTATGAACTACGTACTCAACGGGCGTGAAGACCTACGCGTCTCAGTATCAATTATTGTCATATTACGTGAACTAAAGACGAATAAAATTTATCACATTGTTTCGATCGTACTTCCGGCCGGATGTGCAGACACGCTGCAGTTACCACGAGATACATAGGGATGGCAATCCCCGAGTGTTTTTATCTATTCTTTCGAATAGCTTCGAAAATAGATAGTTCTATATCTAAACGATAAAAAGGGGGGTGGGGCTAGTAAAAAAATCGGTTGGAAAGGTATAACGTGGCGCCACTAGCGTTGAAAAATATCACTACTCCTGTGAACGTTCGCGAACCGAGCCGAAAGACTCCCGGCGCTCCTTCGAATTTCTCAGGCGAACCCCGCAGCATCGTCGTTCCGCGACGAATTATCGACGTGGGGTGATCTTCAGGCGTATTCCATTGGCGCTGATGAGAACGATCGATGATATCAGTCGAAGCTTGTCAGCCGGATCGATCGTACTTATCTCGTAGGACTTTAGTATCGAGAGTATCGTTATTTTAGTCTCCATCGTAGCGAACTTGAAACCTATGCAGTTACGCGAGCCCGCACTGAACGGGATGTAAGAGAAGGTTGGCAATTTTGGGCCGTCGGGAAAAAATCTCTCGGGCCTGTAGACTTCCGGCTGAGCGAAGTAGCGCGGATCCCGGTGGAGGAGAAACGCGTTTATCAGAATTGTCGAACCAGCTGGCACGTCGTGATTCACTGAAACAGAATCGATTGATCTCCATGACTAAACGAACCGGAAGTGGATCGCGATTTTCGTACATCATTCAACGGGGTTACACGCTTCCAGTATTGTCAAAAAAACCATTTGCTCAAATTGTTGTTCATACTATTAGGCGTTTTCATTTTAAACATCGTTTTCAAATCTCAACTAGGAAACTTGAATGGGTAACATATTTTTTTAATTTTTGGAAATACATTCTTCGTAGTGTGACTACCTTTGGCTATTTTATTATTCAGAACATTTTTTATAAACATTTGAAATGCGCGAAATGCGGCAGAAAAAATCTTTCGACCTCAAATTGTAATGACGTGTTTTTTATTGTCGAAATTAAAAAAATCAGCTCAACAGGCTTTATCTACAATTATGGAAGAATTTTTTTGGATTTTTTAAATCGTTGAACGTGAATAGTTATAATTTATTGATAAATAAATTAATTATATGAATACACAACTGATAATGTATTGTTTAGATTAAGTAAATATGTTAATGTGTTATAAGTTATTTGTTATGAAAGTTAATAAAATATGTTAATACGTAATTAATGATTTATACGTTTATTTAATTAAACATGCCGGTAAATATAAAATGATTTATTAATTAAATTAATTAAATATGCCGATAAATATTAAATAATTTACTAATTGGATTAATTAAACATGTTGATGAATATTTAATAATTTATTAACTAAATTAATCAAATACGCAAGTAAAGAATAAGCAATTAATCATTAAATAAATGTTCGCAAATTAAGCAAGCAAAGTACCAATGAAAAATCTACAATGGATATTTTTCCAACTTTTTTCAAAGGGCAATGTAAAAACGAAGAAGAAACCGAAATTGCATCCACTGATGTGTACTCACTCAAATTAATCGGCTTGTATATCTGTCTCCCGATCAAGGGCACCACCGGATACATCCGCCACGCTTCTTTAATGCAAGCGTCGAGCCAGCTGAGTTTGTTGAGCGATTCGATCGTGATTTCGTCGGAACCGATCGTCTCGTAATATTCTTCGAGAATTTTCTCCTGGTATTCGGGATGAGTGCCAAGGGCGTAAAGAATCCAGGAGACGCTCATCGCCACAGTATCGTGACCGGCGAACATGAACGTATTCACTTCGTCCTTGATGTCACTGTCCGAGAGTATCGTGCCGTTTTGCGAGTACTCGAGTAGCATGTCGAGGAGGGCGAGTCGTTTCCTCGGTGACTCGTTGAAATTGCCGTCGTGTTTCGATTTCCATTCGGCCTTGCGATCGACGATCACCTGGCGAGCAAATGCAATTCGTTGTAACGCGATGTTATCGATAGATCGGTTTGTCGCCGGCGCAAAAACGGTAAAGATCGGCAAAAAATCGGCACCAAAAATCGGCAACAAAAATCGGCAAAAAATCGGCAACAAAAATCGGCAAAAAATCGGCAAAAAATCGGCAACAAAAATCGGCGAAAATCGGCCAAAAACGAGAAAAAAAAGTGCGTACCTGGTCAACGAAGCTGTGGATGACGTCAAGGGCTTGCTCGTGCACTTTTCCCAAGGTGGTACGATTGAACACGAAATCCAGCGACATCCAGATGTTCGTAAACCTCATCTGGATGATCGAAGTCATACTGCGAAGACATCGTACCGATTAAGCG
Source organism: Ophion obscuratus (assembly GCA_964007375.1). NCBI lineage: Eukaryota > Metazoa > Arthropoda > Insecta > Hymenoptera > Ichneumonidae > Ophion > Ophion obscuratus. Next base: position 87,149,276 of record OZ023312.1, on the reverse strand, counting down.
GTTATTCAAATTTTTTGTAGGCCGATTTTTACGGTCGCGAATATTCGCGCAACAATTTTCGCGAGGAAGCGAAAAAATTAATAAAAAAAAATTGCTTATTATTTTTCTCTATACTTTAACGCGATCGAAGAGGTTGGCGCGCTCCAGTTGAGTCAAATGACGGCTCATGCATTTTTTTTCAATAGAGCTCACAAAATGCATATGAGGTAGAGATTTATTCTGGTGATGCTAATTTTTTCATAAAATAAATTAAAGGGCAAAATTATGCTTTTTTATATTTTTCGTACGTGAATGAGAAAAACTTTTGTGTTACTACCAACTTCAAAAAGTAAAACAATATCGGTGATTATTATGAAAAAAAAACTGCGTCAGTTAATGTTTTATATAACTCGGAATGAAATTTTGAGTCATTTATAATTATGCCTATTTATATTTATGTCACGAGATTATTTATTATTACCATTAATTAATATTAAGTGTTGCCGAAATACGGCAACTTCGCGGACATTGAAGTTGGCAGCAATGCTCTTTATTTGCCAGCCAATCAGCCAGCGGATCAGTATTTTTCGAGATAAATCAGGTGTAAGATTAAAATGGGACACCCAGTATATATATATATATATATATATATATATATATATATATATATATATATATAGATTGAAGTGGCCCGAATTTGAGCTCAATTTTTTTTCCTTTTTCTCACCATCCACTTATGTTCTTTAAAGAGGAAAAAAAATTATCACGAAATCTGCGAGCGGTCAAAAATTATTTAGAGGTCGCTCAAGCCTCCCAAAAATTCAAATTTTCATTAAAAAATCGATTATTTTTCTTTTCGTTTACCTTTCACCCATGAATTTTACGCGTTATAATTTTTACATTAACCTCACGGAAGCTCCAGCCGGTCAATGGATATTTAGTGGTCGTTCAAAAGCTTCGAAATTTCAAATTCTTGCCAATTTTTTTTATTCATCTCACTCATAAATTTGACGCTTTAAAAATTTGTCAAAACAATGAATCGTTTTTCTTGAGAAACAGATTTTTCAAAGTTACCTCACACCACTGACCCAAGAATTATAATCTTTGTTCTCATAAAATAATTATTTAAAGCTCTTGTCCGTAAACAAAATTATAGGTCCCCCGTTTTATCGGGTTAGAAGAGTGAGGTAAATTTAACAAAATTCTTTTCTATTGAAAAAATGGTTTAATTGTTTTTAAAATTTTACCAAGTGTTAGATTTATGAGTGAGAAGGCAAAAAATCGCGATAATTGGAAATTTCGAAGCTCTTGAGCGACCACTAAATATTCATTGGCCAGCTAGAGCTTTCGCGAGCGTAATTAAAAAATTATAAAGCGTAAAATTCATAGGTGAGAAGTGAACGACAAAAAATTCGTTTTTTTGTTAACTGAAAACTTTCATTTTTGGAAGGCTTGAGCGACCTCTAAATATTTTTGACCGCTCGCAGATTTCGCGATAATTTTTTTTTCTTTGCATGGTGAGAAAAGGGAAAAGAAATAGAGTTCAAATTTGGGGCACCCTAATATACACACACACACACACACACACACACACACACACACACACACACACACACACACACACACACACACACACACACACACACACACACGCACACGCATATATATATATATATATATATAAGGGTGTGCGGAAAAAATCGATATTTTTTTTTCGTTTGCATCCACCAAAAAAAGGTGAATTAAGGTAAAAAAAGAAGAATCCTCGAAGGAGAGCTCAAAAAAAAATTATTTCGAACGGCGCATTGCATTTGAATACTTTTCATAAGAATAACACAGGAAAATATTGGCACTTCTGAACGTCGTAGTAAAAACTCTTCAGAAGAAAATCCAACAAAAATGTCATTAAGATATTCTGATAGAGAATTGAATTCCCTACAAAAAAGTTCCTACGAACAATTAGCTTAGAACAACCGTTCAAGTGGTATCGCTGTCTGAAATAAATTTTTTTATTTAAGCGACGTGCGCGCCAGAGCACACGCTGCCACCTGGCGGCAGCATGCGGTAGCTCGTAGTGCAAAATTACAAGCTTCACACTAGCGCCACGAACGGGAAACCGCGACAGTTTTCCCTCATTTTGGCCCCAAATCAAGATCTGTCACTGATTGTTAAAGAATTGAGTAGTTGTTAAAAGTGAGTGAGTAATTGTTAAAAAAAATGATTGGGAAATGGTGCTGAAAAAAGACATAAGCGATTTCGTCACTCAAGAATCGTTATTCTTGAGTGACAAGTTATTCAATACTTACAAGTATTGAATATTCAATATTTACAATACTTACAAGTTAGTAAGAGTTCCAGCCATTCAATTTGAAACATGATTTTTTGAGAATAAATACTGAATTATGGCCGGAAAATGCCACTTATTTGAGTTGCTTAGATTTTTTTAACCCAAAAGTCGTTAATAACGTAGCCGAACGTCGTGTCACTTTGATAGAAGCATATAACGGTTCATTAACAAAAAACGAAGAGCAGCTACAATTGTAATTGAGTCAGTTAATAACCAATTTTTATTGTAAAAAGCATATGTTTTTTGACGTGATAACGTCTTATAATTCGATGGAGCCGGCTGCACGCACGAAAAAGCATGACTCATCGCCGTTACCTCGCTCTGAGGCGTTCCATTTAAGGCTTGAAGTGTAAGCGAGAGCGCTGAACGAGCGACAAAGAGGTACAATCGGCCTCCGCGTTCGGCAGCGTTCGGCAGCGTTCGACATTTGTCTCTCTCCTACTTGAGTGATGGCCTCTGTACACTGCGAGCGACGAGCGACGAGCGATCAGCGATATCCAATGGCAACGTCACTCTCATAGAGCATTTCCGTCATACTCGAGCTCTCATTGGATATCGCTCATCGCTTGTCGCCCATCGCGCGCAGTGTGCAGAAGCCATGAGCGATGCGTCCGCGTGGACAGCTGCTATACAATAATACATGTACGTGTTTTCGTCAAGTATGAAGTGCAGTGAAAAGTGAATGTGGTGTGAATTGTTTATAGCAACGATAATTGCGGCGATAAAGGCAATGATTCTTTCGATATTAAATATATGTTCAGTGATATATTGTCGAATATTCGTGCTTTCATCATTAAAATAAATAGCATCGGTCCGCTAGTGCAGCGATTGTAGGTTATGCTATAATTGACAAAACTATAACAATAAGTTAACAGAACTATTTCACGATGAGTAAAAATCAATTGCTTTACTATTCGATCGAAATAATTATCGAGCGTAGCTATGATTTCAAAAAATTAAAACATAAATGTTAAATCTTCCACATATCATAACAACGTGTCTGAAATGACAGGTTGGACCAGCCAGCTGTCAAAGGGAACAATTTTCTCCTATATCAAACACATTGCGGCGGGCTTTTTAAAAGCTAGAGTTACAAAAATTTTAATGATGTTTCCAATTTTTTAATTTTAAATTTAAGATTTATGAACAATAATTTAATCACAGTTTATTCTTATAATAAATTATTCAAAATTATTACTTTTTTACAACAAATTACAATTAAATTTGCAAAAATAATTAAGTAACTAATTGAACAACAATTTTTATTCAGTTCACTTGCTGAAAGAAATAATGTCAATACAAAATTTATTATTATAAAATAATAAAATCAAAAATTAAATTTTAACAGTCGAGTAGAAATTTAAACAATAAATTTTATTCAAGTATTTTGTAAATTTAAAATGATTTTCTGAACGAAGAATTTTATGAAAAAATAAAAGTTGTAAAACAATTGCTCAAACACATTCATACTTGTAAAAAATATGTACATTGTAAAAAAAATAAAAAAAAATTGACATAATTTTATTTATGCGTACAAATAAATGTAACTTGATCAATTCAATTGTGATTTCCATTTACCTCCTTCTCTATATCCATACAAAATATCTATCAAACAAACAAAATTAAAATTTTCTTTTGAAAAATGAAACCTTTCTATCAGTATTTTCTTATGACGTTGTCACGTTCAACTATCGTCAGTAAACCGACTTTACAGGCAACCGATTTTACAATAAAAATTGTTTATTAACTGACTCAACTACCTCTTTACTAAAAATAATAATTTTATTTCAGACCAGAAACAAAAAATAACAAATTTTAGTAACAAAAATTCCTAATGTTGAGTTGTTCAAAATGAGCTCAATTTGACAAAAATAAGACATAAAATTTTTAATGGCAAGAAAAGTGGCAAGTGTTGCACCATTTTGAAATCTTGATTAAATGCGCCATCTTTTGAAATAACTATTATTTTTAGTAAAGAGGTAATTGAGTCAGTTAATAACCAATTTTTATTGTAAAAAACATATGTTTTTTACAATAAAAATTGGTTATTAACTGACTCAATTACCTCTTTGCTAAAAATAATAATTTTATTTCAGACCAGAAACAAAAAATAACAAATTTTAGTAAAAAAAATGCCTAATGTTGAGTTGTTCAAAATGAGCTCAATTTGAAAAAAATAAGAAATAAAATTTTTAATGGCAAGAAAAGTGGCAAGTGTTGCACCATTTTGAAATCTTGATTAAATGCGCCATCTTTTGAAATAACTTGCCAAGGGTAGTGTAGTACATTTTTTTTTTCAAAATGAAGTGTCAAAGTTAACTAACAATATTTTTGTGAAACATGACTCACTAAAACTTAACTTATTTTATTAAATTAACAATGTTTTTTGCATTAATTTGTAGTTACGATTAATAGCATCGTTAATGAAGATCACGAAATTAAAAAAAATCACAGCGAAATTGTGACATTGGTAATCACAGGACTTGAAAATGCGACCAAGGGTGTCGAATTTCAACTTTTTTTAAAAAATGTCTATTATCGCTGAACTGAGTGATATGGATTTTTTTTTTATTTTTCCCAGAACTGGTATAACTTGGCCTTTCATCCGGTCTCAGATTATCGTTGAGTTTTGGGACACCCTGTATATATATATATATATATTTAAATCTTGGATTGTAGCTAACACTCCACCTTAATTTGTGCACTTACTTTTCAACGGCCGTGACGTATTCGTTGTTTAGATTTGTTTGCGCGTTTATGTGATAGCCCATGCTGGTTGCTGAAAAAAAAGATACACTTCTAAAAAACTGAACGCAACGTTGTTTGGGTTTTTTGGGTTCTTTCTCATCGTCAACATCAAACGCGCCCCCTATATATACTTTTCACACTACAACGCACAAAAATATCTCGCTTTCCGATCTTCGGAACAAATTTCAACTCACGGCGTTTTCTTTTTTCGCGAATTATAAGTCATTACGTGCTTCAAGGTCTGATGTGAAATGTTGCACCGTCTACAAAGTTGCAGAGGGTACGAAAAATTTGCATAGTGGCGCCAAGTCAGCGAGTGCGATTTGTTGGGGAAAAATAAAAGAAAAAAAACGCGTGATATCGACTTCCGCGTTTATAAATAACGCGTACATCGAGCGCGCGCAAGAATCACTTAGGTGTGTCCACGATACGTGTATCGATTTTTTTTAAAATCCGTCTCCGTACTGCAAAGTTTTCCATATCGACTAGCCCGTAAGACGAGAACGACTTGCAGACCCATGTACCCACTAGTTTGCAAAGTGCCTTGTCTCGCGCGTTAAGGGGGGCGACAATTTTAGGCGAGAAAAGAATTTGCGGATTTTAATGTTTTTTTTAAGGATAGATTTTTTAAATAATTTTTTAGAATTCCCTGATGGAAATCCGCTTAATCGGAATTCGTCAGATTTTAACAAAAAATGTCAGATTTGATAATATTTCGTCAAGTTTCAATGAGAAATAATGTCAGAATATGTCATTTATACGACAGAATCTGTCATATTATTTCGAGATTTGACATTTTCTGTGAGAAGTTCATGATTTCTGACCGGAAATTGGAACATGCTTTACAGAATCTGTCATATTTTATCAGAAAAGTAATGTTATAATTCAGTAATTTCTGTCAGAATCTTATATAATGTCATATAATGTCGTAAGAGTTTTCCATTTTATGTGAGATTTTCGTCATTTAATGTCATTTTTTTATGGAATAAAATGGAATTCTTCAACATTCATGAAATATTACGACCGAATCTGTCGAATTATATCATTCTTCCTTATTTTTTGTGAGATTTTCGTCATTAAATGTCATTTTTTTATGGAATATAATGGAATTCTTCAACATTTATAAAATATTATGACCGAATATGTCAAATTATATCATTCTTTCTTATTTTTTGTGAGATTTTCGTCATTAAATGTCATTATTTAATGGAATGAAATGGAATTCTTTAACATTCATGAAATATTATGACCGAATCTGTCAAATTATATCATTCTTTTTTATTTTTTGTCATATAATGACCGAACTTGTTAACTTTTGACATTTTGCAATATAAATATATGATATATTCTGATGAATTTTGACATTTAATTACCGATTATGATAATAAATTGTCAGAATTCTGTCAGCTGAAATCTGTCAAAATTCAATAAAAATGTGACAACAAATTATGATAAAAATTATCGTTTTCTATAATTTTTTGACATTTTCTGTCATTTTTTTTCGATGCAACAATATGTCAAAAAATGGAAAACTGATTTATCATTTTTTGTTAAAAGATGACATTTTCCGACATAAAGATGACAGAAAGTATCAAATTCTGTAATTTAATGACAGCTGAAATCTGTCAGAATTCAACAAAAATGTGACAACAAATTATGATAAAAATTATCGTTTTCTATCATTTTTTGACATTTTCTGTCATTTTTTTCGATGCAACAATATGTCAAACAATGGAAAACTTATTTATCATTTTTTGTTAAAAGATGACATTTTCCGACATAAAGATGACAAAAAGTATCAAACTCTGTGATTTAATGACAGCTGAAATCTGTCAGAATTCAACAAAAATGTGACAACAAATTATGATAAAAATGATCGTTTTCTATCATTTTTTGTCATTTTCTGTCATTCTTTTCGATGCAACAATATGTCAAAAAATGGAAAATTAATTTTATCATTTTTTGTTAAAAGATGACATTTTCTGACAAAAAGATGACAGAAAGTATCGAATTCTGTGATTTTATGACATTCCGTAAAGTTAACATAATATGTGAGGTTCTGTCCGATTTTCATAGATTATTTCCGACAGAATCTATCAAAATATGTACGATTCCATCAAATTATGTTAGAATCTATTCATTTTCACAGTTTCTGACATTTTTTAACAGATTTCAACATTATTTGTCGAATTCCAATAAGCGGATTTCCATCAGGGTTAGGGTATATTTTATTACTTCTCTTGGCTGTTACATGGTATTTTTATTTATTTGATTTATAAATCTTTCTAACTCATTGACTAAAAAATTACCGTTAATGTTTTCGAAAATTAAAAAAAGTATTTTGTTTTATTGCAAAATGTAGCGATTTTTTTTTCGGAAAATTCAAGTTTTTTGTTTCAAGCTGTACCATTTCATCGTTTTTCAGCGTTTCTCACTTTTTCTTGTTTCATATTCTGCGTATTAGTGTTAAGGGGTTAGGCCACTCTAGAATTTTCGAAAAATCGTTTTTTTTTTCGAAACATTCGTTTTGGCCGGAAACATGACAGACAATTTTCAACCGATTCACTTGAAATGTTGAATATATCTTGAAAAATACATTGTCTATGGAAGTACGTAGGATTTTTTTTATACTGCATAGTTCATTTGTTATTAACAATTATCTGACGATTTTTCAGGCAAATTTTTCACTTTCCACTTTAGAAGTGCGCCATTTGGTGAAAAATCAATATATCGAAAAAATCCTGGGTACTTCTATAGCAATTATTATGTATAATCGAAAAAAATTCATTGGCTCATTGTAATTCAAAAATTACAGGTGTTGTTTGTCCGGCCGTGGACCCCGGAAAATCGGAGACGTCATCGTAAAAACGCTGCACAGCCGCCATTTTGAAATTAATCGCGTCAAAAAAATTATTGTATACCGTCATCGATATGTATGATAAACACCCTTTTTTGTAATCTCGATCTATTGTGAAGTTTTTCTGAAAAATAATCCCCAAAAAGCCAATTTTTTCGGCCTCTAGAGTGCCTTAAGGCCTTAATGAAAGAAACATCTTCGTTGGTTTTTTTTTCAGATTAATCCCTTCCACGCTACGTATCACGGCGTCTGACAACAATAAAACAAATACCATGTAACAAAACATACCCTCCTAAATGTACAAAATGGGGGAAACTTTCCTTTTAAAAAAAATCACGAAAATCAGCAATTTTTTCCTCGCCGAAATGGATCTCCCTCTTTAAATAACGATGTTCACGATTGCAAAATTGCTATATCTTCCTACGTGGGCTAATCGGTATCTCGATCAGTTTTCCAAAGCATCGGAACAATTTTTCCAAATGTACCAAATTTTGTGATTTTTATTTTCAACGAACGAAAACCCTTCCCCGGAAAAACAGAATGTCCATTTTGTATTTTTTTTTCTTAAAGAATAATTTTATTTTTCCATTTTTTTCCATTTTTTCTAAAGTCTATTTTTTTTCTCAGGTCCATTTTTTCTAAAGTCTATTTTTTTCTCAGGTCCATTTTTTCTAAGGTCCATTTTTTCCAAAGTCCATTTTTTTCTAAGGTCAATTTTTTTTTCTAAAGTCTAATAATTAACAAAAAAAACAAATTGACGTCTCAGCGGCATCAAAAAATGTTGCAACATTTCTTCGTACGTACCACAAATCATGTCGAGGGCAGCGCGTTTCGCGTAGGGCACGATATCGAATTCGGGCTTTCCAACTTCCGCGCGGAGACACGAGACCATTACGGTAGCTTCTCGGATCGTGGATGTGAAATATTCCTCGAGAAGTCTACTATGGAAGGTCGGTGTCAATAATTTCCTTCGAAAATGCCATCTGTCGCCTGCAAAAATGTCATATTCAATATATATACACACGCGAATACACTACCGGCAAAAAGTTTCCGGAAAAAAAATCAGAATAGTTCCGGAACGATTTTTTATGCCATTTCGCCGATAGTTGACACAAATGAATTTAATAAACGGCATTTTGTAGGGGAGTAATTCACCTTCATTCGGTTTTTTGTATTCAATTTTATAACTTTTTTTTCGACCAGTACCCTTTTTTGAAAACGACCATTTTTCTCCTTTTTCCGTTTCTGGTGGACGTTTACAGACAAAAAAATGTTTCATGCATTTCTTTGACCGGAATCATGAAGGCGGAAGCTTAAGCTTCAATTTTTTTAAATATTCGTACGATTTTTTTTCTAAAGGTATTTTGATTTTTTTGAAAAAAGAGACAATTTAAAAAATAACGTGTAACGCAAAAACGACAAGGATTGAAGGAAAACATCAAGATAATAAAAAAGTTGAATCGGTTTTCGTTGAGTTCGCGAGAATTTTTTCCGATTTTTTAATCGAATTTTTTTGTTTCACCTATTTTCGGTAAAAAAATCAGATTTAATTACCGTAACTCGAGAACAAAGGGATTTGTGGTAACATTTCAAGAGTGCTGGTAACCATAGGATATATACACACACACACTACATAGTACAGTCGTGCTGTCGCTGAAAAAACCCGGAATCGGAGAAAATTAGAAGAAGGCTAGTTTTTTGACAGGTGATTTTGTAGGTGCCGCGGGTGCTAAATCCAGGTTTGCCTAAAAATCGGGGTGTAGGGTTCTTTTTTAGGGGATGAAAGGAGATAGGGGTGGATTAATGCCAAACTATAACCCCTTCGAGGTCGGCGCTGTGAGACAAAATGTTCAGAAAAATCCGGGCTCTAGTTTTCTTCACAGCGCCAAAGTCGTGGAAGTTCATTTTGAGGGTGAAAAAGTGGGGTGAAATTTTGAAAAATCGGTTTTAATTCAATAACTCTTTAGAAAAAAATCGTACGTTTTTTGTTCAAATGGGAACGTTGTAGCCCTTGAAAAGACGCGTCGATCGAGTATTCGATCATCACTCTCCGATAATATCTTCACCCCCAAAAAATGGTTAAAAAACCAAAAACAAATAGTTTATTGAATAACTCAAAAACAATCGATTTTTCGAGTATGGTTCAAATGTACGAAATGTAGAGAATAATTTTCTCTATATCTTCGTTGCTATGGACCACCCTTGAATTTTGATTTTCCAACCCCTCTCGGGGGTTGAACATTCAAAATGAAATTCTGGGAAAACTATTGACGGCACGAATTCGCCGCCGTGGAAGAATTTGTAGCTTGAACCCTCAGCTACATTTTTGTCCACAGCGCCAAACTCGTATCTCTTTAGTTTCGGTCAATAGTTTTCCCAGAATTTCATTTTGAATTTTCAACCCCTGACAGGGGTTCGAAAAAGCAAAATTCAAAAGTTGTGCATAGGAACGAAAATATAGAGAAAATTATTCTCTACATTTCGTACATTTGATCCATCCCCGAAAAATCGATTGTTTTTGAATTATTCAACAAACATTTTTTTTGTTAATTCTTCAACAATTCTTTTGGGGATGAAGATATTATTGGAGAGGGTTGATCGAATACTCGATCGACGCGTCTTTTCAAGGGCTACAACGTTTCCATTTGAACAAAAATTGTATGAATTTGTCCTAAAGAGTTATCGACTGAAAACTAATTTTTCAAAATTTCACCCCACTTTTTCACCCCCAAAATGAACTTCCAAGACTTCGGCGCTATGGACAAAAATAAAACCCGGATTTTTCTGAACATTTTGTCTCCCGGCACCGACCTCGTGGGGGTTGTAGTTTTGCATTAATCCACCCCCATCCCCCAAAAAAACCCTACCCCCCAATTTTTAGGCAAACTTGGTTTTAGCACCTACAAAATCACCTGTCAAAAAACTAGCCTTCTTCTAATTTTTTCCGATTCCAATATACAGCACGACTGTACTAAGAGGCGAAAAGTTTCCGAACAAAAATTCAGAAAAGTTCCGGAACGATTTTTCATGCCATTTCGCCGATAGTTGACATAAATTAATTTAATAAACGGCATTTTGTAGGGGAGGAATTCACCTACATTCCGTTTTTAAAATATTTTGTTTAAACTTTTTTTTCGACTAGTACCCTTTTTCGAAAACGACCATTTTTTGCCTTTTTTACTTTTTTGCAAAACCCATTTCCAGACAAAAAATTTCAATGCTTTTTTCGAATTACAAAATGTTCGTTCTTCCGACACTCGAATTCCTGGTCTTCTGTTCCAGTTTTCGTAATTCTCGAAAAAGCGCGCCGGTCTCCGAGTACAGGGGATACGTATTTGCATAATTTAATTCCGATTTCAGTGGAAAAGTTTCGTCAATCTTCATTGTAGAGAACACGCGTGAATTCAACGACAATTTAGTTCTCGCGAATATCTATTTTTGCCGCGGTGGCTTGAGCGATAAAATTTCGTCACAAGCGAAAAAAAAACAGGTTTGTGATTGGAACCAGTAAAAAAAATCGAACTGAAGGGCAGGGATGAAACGAGCGGAGGGAAAAAATGAAGGGTGAATAGGAACGAAAATCGATCTCGTTGATCGAAAAGAACCGTCAAGTATAACCGATATTTTCGCGTCGTATTCATTATGGGACATTTCTTTAGGACTTTTCTATAGGAATTTCTTCATCAAGGGGGATACACCTTTAGGCGAGAAAAATGCTCATTCTCATGTTTGTTTTTAAAAGGAAAGATTTCGTACCATTTTTGAGACTTATGGTGTTTTATTAGGCCGTTGCATGGTATTTTTTATTAGTCTCCAAAAATGGTGGAAGTATGACACGGTCTGCTAAATTGCATTTTCCAAATTGGCTCGACCTATTTTGATGAAATTTGGTATAAATATTTTTAATTTTATTGCCTAAAACATGACCTTAAATGTTTTCGAAAAAAAGGTTTTTTTTATTGCAAAAAGTAGACATTTCTTTCGGAAAATTCAATCTTTTTGTTTCAAAGCGTACCATTTCATTGATTTTCAACAATTCTCACTTTTCCTTGGTTCATATTATGCGTATGAGTATTAAGAAAAGAAAAACCTTCGTCGATTTTTTTTCAGATTATTCCCGCCGACGCGACTTGTCACGCCATCTGACAACATCCGCCGCAACCCTTTTTGAAGACCGTGCCATACCACCTCCTCAATTTTTAAAGATTAATTTTAATAAACCACTATGTAACAGCCAAAAGTAGTAATAAAACATACCCTAAGTCCCAAAAAACGATGAAGAAATCCTTCCTTAAGGCGGGAGCCTGAATTAGAAGGTCCGAAAAATCGTTTTTTTTTTAATTGCCCAAAGCCATAGATAAACTATCCAAGAATATATTTACAAAGTTACAGAGTCCAATTGTAAATATTTTCAAAGGTACGAGGCCAAAATGCGATTGATATTTGACATTAATATTTCCTCCCACTGAAAACTCTTAAGCGCGTTTTCTCCAGTTTTCGTATTCACGATTTTTTTCAAATTGGCGGGCGTGATAGCAAAAAAACCAAACGACCTATTGAATCAAACCAAAATTTATTTTCTTCGGTATGAAAATATCGACAAAAAAAATTAAAAAGTCGTTGAAAAAGTCTTTTTAAATAATGTTTACAGTACGTCAAGCACATTTTTATAGACACTTTCAAAAAATCGATATTTTTTTTGCCTTTTTCGACAGTTTACACTTTCAAGAGTATCCTGTAAAAATTTCAAGGCCGTATTGTATTTATTTCCCGAGTAAAAATGAATCTATATAATCGTATATCATTGTATATTAATTGATCATATACAATTCTATACAAAAATTGGCCCGATAGAATTGTATACAATTGTATATGATCAATTAATATACAATTATATATAAACCTATATAAATATATATGATTGTATATCATTTTTACTTAATTGTATCTAAGTATATACAATCATTTTTACTCGGGTCATATGCAGTCATATACAATTTTATATACCGTAAATAAAATGATCACGTATATATACAATTATATACAACACTATATTGAATTATATATAACTGTATATAATATTATATCTAACGATATAAACCGTAAATAAAAGTTTCACGTATATATATATAATTATATACAACACTATATTGAATTATATATAAGTGTATATGATATTATATCTAATTATATAAACTCCGCATCAAAATAGTATCTCCATATCATTATATACCCGGGTAAAAATGAATATATATAATCATATATAATTGTATATTAATTGATCATATACAATTGTATATAAAAATTGGCCCGATAGAATTTTATATATTTGTATATAAACGTAGACGCAAATATATAAAATTTGTGTATACACATTTTATATATGTGTATAAAATGTGTATACACATATATAAACATTTTATACACGTTACGTTCATATATAACGTAAACGTTTATATATAAACATATATAATTGTATATAAATTGATCATATACAATTGTATACAAATATATACAATTATATATGATTATATATATTCATTTTTACTTGGGTCATATGCAGTCATATACAATTTTATATACCGTAAATAAAATGATCACGTATATATACAATTATATACAACACTATATTGAATTATATATAACTGTATATAATATTATATCTAATTATATAAACCGTAAATAAAAGTTTCACGTATATATATAATTATATACAACACTATATTGAATTATATATAACTGTATATGATATTGTATCTAATTATAATATAAACTCCGTATCAAAATAGTATCTCCATATATCATTATATACAGAACGATATATAATTTTATCAAATCAAATTTGATGGAAGTACATTTATATCGGATTATATATACGAATGTATAGAGTCATATACAATTATATATAAACCTATATATAAATATATATGATTGTATATCATTTTTATATAATTGTATCTAAGTATATACAATCATTTTTACTCGGGTACAGAACAATATATAATTTTATTAAATCAAATTTGATGGAAGTACATTTATATCCGATTATATATACGAATGTATAGAGTTATATACAATTATATATAAACCTACATATAAATATATATGATTGTATATCATTTTTATATCATTGTATCTAAGTATATACAATCATTTTTACTCGGGTTTATCTTGCAAAAATCGATAGTTAAATCTTTAAACGCGTTTTTCTCGACTGAAATTTTTCAAATTTGCTGACATTGTAACTCAAAGAGCAATTATCCGATCAACTTGAAATTTAAACTGAGTACTCTTGAATAGATTTACTCTACAATGACGTAGGATATTTTTGATTGGATTAAAATGGACAATTTGGCATTTCAAAAAACGACTATTTTATAGTCAAGAAAACAGACTTTTTTCATAACTACGCCATTTTGTAAGATTTTGATATTTTTCGAAAATCTTACGTCATTGTACAGGAAATACCTTCCAGCTTTACGAAATTTTTTCCTTTTTCGGTTTCAGCTACTTAATTGGCCGGAATCTTGTCAGCAGTGGAGGAACTTTTTTTTCGGCGCCTCCGAAGGCAGCGCATAAGTCGCTTGGATCTTAATATTTGTCTATGAAAAAATTATGTAATATAGGTCAAGTATAGCCAAATATATTCTTAATTTTCCGAAATATTTAATCGAGTACTTTTCCTCCAAAAAAATCCCGAAAATCACCCAAATTTTCAGCGTTCACACTGGTATAGCCCCCCTAAATCGTTTTTTCTAACCACATTTCTTTCAAATCTAAGAAAAGTTATAATTCCACGATTTTTCAGTTTTTTCTTAATTCAGCCGAAAAAAAATATATGACAATTGAACATTGTATTGGTTTATTTGGTTCAGTCAAGAATTAAGAGCTGCATCTTTCCCACCAATTGAGGATTGCAGTGTCAAGTGGCACATCGAATAGGCTGATACATCTGCAGTCATTTGTTGTTTCGTGTTGAAATTTTTTTATTATACAGGGTGTCCCAAAACTCAACGATAATCTGAGACCGGATGAAAGGCCAAGTTATACCAGTTCTGGGAGAAATACAAAAAAAATCCATATCACTCAGTTCAGCGATAATAGACATTTAAAAAAAAAAGTTGAAATTCGACACCCTTGGTCGCATTTTCAAGTCCTGTGATCACCAATGTCACAATTTCGCTGTGATTTTTTTAATTTTGTGATCTTCATTAACGATGCTATTAATCGCAACTACAAATTAATGCAAAAAACATTGTTAATTTAATAAAATAAGTTAAGTTTTAGTGAGTCATGGTTCACAAAAATATTGTTACTTAACTTTGACACTTCATTTTGAAAAATAAATGTACTACACTACCCTTGGCAAGTTGTTTCAAAAGATGGCGCATTTAATCAAGATTTCAAAATGGTGCAACACTTGCCACTTTTCTTGCCATTAAAAATTTTATTTCTTATTTTTTTCAAATTGAGCTCATTTTGAACAACTCAACATTAGGAATTTTTGTTACTAAAATTTGTTATTTTTTGTTTCTGGTCTGAAATAAAATTATTATTTTTAGTAAAGAGGTAATTGAGTCAGTTGATAACCAATTTTTATTGTAAAAAACATATGTTTTTTACAATAAAAATTGGTTATTAACTGACTCAATTATCTCTTTACTAAAAATAATAGTTATTTCAAAAGATGGCGCATTTAATCAAGATTTCAAAATGGTGCAACACTTGCCACTTTTCTTGCCATTAAAAATTTTATTTCTTATTTTTTTCAAATTGAGCTCATTTTGAACAACTCAACATCAGGAATTTTTGTTACTAAAATTTGTTATTTTTTGTTTCTGGTCTGAAATAAAATTATTATTTTTAGTAAAGAGGTAATTGAGTCAGTTAATAACCAATTTTTATTGTAAAAAACATATTTTATTAAAAAACATATTGTAAAAAACATATGTTTTTTACAATAAAAATTGGTTATTAACTGACTCAATTACCTCTTTACTAAAAATAATAATTTTGTTTCAGACCAGAAACAAAAAATAACAAATTTTAGTAACAAAAATTCCTAATGTTGAGTTGTTCAAAATGAGCTCAATTTGAAAAAAATAAGACATAAAATTTTTAATGGCAAGAAAAGTGGCAAGTGTTGCACCATTTTGAAATCTTGATTAAATGCGCCTTTTTTTGAAATAACTATTATTTTTAGTAAAAAGGTAATTGAGTCAGTTAATAACCAATTTTTATTGTAAAAAACATGTTTTTTACAATAAAAATTGGTTATTAACTGACTCAATTACCTCTTTACTAAAAATAATAATTTTATTTCAGACCAGAAACAAAAGATAACAAATTTTAGTAACAAAAATTCCTAATGTTGAGTTGTTCAAAATGAGCTCAATTTGAAAAAAATAAGAAATAAAATTTTTAATGGCAAGAAAAGTGGCAAGTGTTGCACCATTTTGAAATCTTGATTAAATGCGCCATCTTTTGAAACAACTTGCCAAGGGTAGTGTAGTACATTTTTTTTCAAAATGAAGTCTCAAAGTTAAGTAACAATATTTTTGTGAACCATGACTCGCTAAAACTTAACTTATTTTATTAAATTAACAATGTTTTTTGCATTAATTTGTAGTTGCGATCAATAGCATCGTTAATGAAGATCACGAAATTGAAAAAATCACAGCGAAATTGTGACATTGGTGATCACAGGACTTGAAAATGCGACCAAGGGTGTCGAATTTCAACTTTTTTTTTTAAATGTCTATTATCGCTGAACTGAGTGATATGGATTTTTTTTTGTATTTTTCCCAGAACTGGTATAACTTGGCCTTTCATCCGGTCTCAGATTATCGTTGAGTTTTGGGACACCCTGTACACTTCAAATATTCATAAAAAGATATCTCAATGTTTACTGGCCTCACTACTTTTTTTCCCTTCTAAAAAAATGCCCCAAAAGAAAAACGCTTTTCTGGAGCTTCTAATTCAGGCCTAAAAGAATCATGAAAATCAGCACTTGTTTCCTCGTCTGACGTTATCCCCCCCCCCCCCCCCCCCTAAACAGCACGTTCCCACTCGCGCCGAAAAAGCCTCGAGGTTGGGGAGGATGAGTAAAAAATTCCTTCTCTCCAACATAGTGACAAGCACCTGGGAATGTAGATGAAAAAAATGGTACCAACCGCCACTGGATACGAGGCCAGTACCGAGCCACGGTCGAAGATACTGATACTCGAGGCTCTTGTCGATGTGTACGCTACTGCTCAGCAAAGGTTGTACTCCCTCGGCTCGATAGACGAATATCAGAGGCCTCATGCCGAGCCATACCTGATAAATGTCACCGAACTCACGGCTCCACACTACGAGCCTCCTAAAGAACTCTGCAAAAAAAAAACACATTTATTTCAATTTTCGTTAAAACGTGAAAAAAATATTTTAAAAAACAAGAAACGAAAAACAAAAAACGTCATCGCTTCGATATAAAAATCGACGCGAAAAATTCCATCGGTGATTTTCTGCGCTCCGGCTAAAGCTTCTCGAAGTGTGCGAGACAGGTCATTGCTCTCTATCGTTTTGCCAAGGCTGAACAAGTGGTAAGTCTATCCCCGTCTCGCTCTATTTCTCCGTCTCTTTCACTCGTTCGCGCATTCTAGGCAACTTAAAGGCGACTCTATCGTTCGCGCAATTATTGAGCTCGCTTGACTCCGAGATCTCGAGGAGGTTCGTAGAAGCGAGATCGCAAAAGATCAAGGCTCGCGTGCGAGTCACCCAAGCTGAGAAAGTGCATCGGGAGAGAAAAAGAGACAGAGAGAGAGAGAGAGAGGGGGGGGGGATTTCTATATCTCGATTGCCTTGAATGTATAGCTCTCGGTTCGAATGGTGGCGCGAAGATGCACGTGGATGCCCCTTGCGCGGACGTTGACCGGAAAAAGCATTACGGATTTTTGCAGTCTGGTCTAGTCGTTGGGCGGCCACGTGCATCGGCGCTTCTCTCAATCATGTGCCGGCCACGAACGGCGCGCGAGAGAGCCAAGTCTTAAGGGGGAAGATCGGAAAGAGCGAGAATTCGCGAACGTTTGGCCCATTTTCCTTTGGGGCTGTTGGAACATTGGGAAATACGAGAATTCGATTTATTATTTCCGGGTCGATAAAATCGACGCTACGTCCCATCCGGTATTACCAATGTATATCGATAACCACTGGGAGTACCAGCTGGAATTTGATACGAAAGTATAAAACTGTGGTGAATTTATGATACGAGATGTCTGATTGACATTTTTCCAAAACTATTTTGTAATACCGTATAAGTCCAATTTTTCCAACTTATCCGTTATCCAGACGCCATTTTGTTTGTTTTGTCTCGATCTTCAATTTTTCGGGTACGATTAGTGAGACGGCATTTTTTTTTACTTTGTCTTGATCTTCGATTTTTGAAATACGATAGTTGGTGCGCCATTTTGTTTGCTTTGTCTTCATCTTCAATTTTTGGAATACGATAAGTGAGACGCCATTTTGTTTACTTTGTCTTCATCTTCAATTTTGGATACGACAAATGGGTCACCATTTTGTTTACTTTGTCCTCGACTTCAATTTTTTGGTTACGATAAGTGGGACGCCATTTTGTTTACTTTCAATTTTTCAATTTGATCTTTGTCATGTTCAATTTTTCGAGGACGATAATCGGGACGTCAGTAGGTTTACTTTATCTTCACGTTCAATTTTTCAGGTATGATAAGAGGGACGCCATTTTCTTTACTTTGTCTTCATCATAATTTTTTTGGATACGATGAGAGGCACGCCATTTTCGTTACTTTGTCTTCATCTTCAATTTTTGGAATACGATAAGTGGGATGCCATTTTATTTACTTTGTCTGCATCTTCAATTTTTTGGATACGATAAGTGGGACGCCATTTTGTTTACTTCATCTTCATGTTCAATTTTTCGGGTACGACAATCGGGACGCCATTTTGTTTACTTTATCTTCATGTACAATGTTTCGGGTATGATAAGAAGCACGCCATTTTGTTTACTTTGTCTTCGTCTTCATTTTTTTGGATACGATAAGTAGAACGCCATTTTGTTTACTGTGTCTTCATGTTCAAATTTTCGGGGACGATAATCGGGACGCCATTTTGTTTACTTTATCTTCATCTTCAATTTTCGATACGACAAATGGGTCACCATTTTGTTTACTTTGTCCTCGACTTCAATTCTTTGGTTACGATAAGTGGGATGCCATTTTGTGTACTTTGTCTACATGTTCAATTTTTCGGGGACGATAATCGGGACGTCAGTAGGTTTACTTTATCTTCACGTTCAATTTTTCAGGTATGATAAGAGGGACGCCATTTTCTTTACTTTGTCTTCATCTTAATTTTTTTGGATACGATGAGAGGCACGCTATTTTCTTTACTTTGTCTTTATCTTCAATTTTTGGAATACGATAAGTGGGATGCCATTTTATTTACTTTGTCTGCATCTTCAATTTTTTGGATACGATAAGTGGGACGCCATTTTGTTTACTTCATCTTCGTGTTCAATTTTTCGGGTACGATAATCGGGACGCCATTTTGTTTACTTTATCTTCATGTACAATTTTTCGGGTATGATAAGAAGCACGCCATTTTGTTTACTTTGTCTTCGTCTTCATTTTTTTGGATACGATAAGTAGAACGCCATTTTGTTTACTTTGTCTTCGTGTTCAAATTTTCGGGGACGATAATCAGGACGCCATTTTGTTTACTTTATCTCCGTGTTCAATTTTTCGAGTATGATAAGAAGCACGCCATTTTCTTTACTTTGTCTTCGTCTTCATTTTGTTCGGATAAGATGAGAGGCACGCCATTTTGTTTACTTTGTCTTAAACTTTAATTTTTTCGTTACCATAAGTGGGACGCCATTTTGTTCACTTTGTCTACATGTTCAATTTTTCGGGGACGTTAATTGGGACGTCATTTTGTTTACTTTATCTTCACGTTCAATTTTTCAGGTATGACAAGAGACACGCCATTTTCCTTACTTTGTCTTCATCTTCATTTTTTGGATACGAAAAGAGGCACGCCATTTTGTTTACTTTGTCTTGATCTTTTATTTTGTTATTCTAGGATTTTCAATAATCTTCGGGTAAAAATACTTCTCCAGGAAGATGAGAAATTCTTTTATGAGCTTCGTCGGCTCAAAATGAATATTTGAGAATGCCTAATTTTTGTTTTCCCCATCTGCCACAGTAATTTGTGCACCGTGGGCAAAGAGGGTTCTCCATATGGTACCCTACGGCAGTGCAAAACCTTCATGATTTCGCGACTATCTCTTTGTTGAAAATTCCACGTGGTCGACCTCACAGTACAGTGGCCCTCGCCTCTTCGACACTATAGAGCGGTCACTACCGATGATGATTCTCTCTCGACGAGACCTTGTCTCATGCGAACTCGCGCGTGGATCTTTTATCCCACGTGGCAAACTCGAGGCATGCCGTCCCAACTGTGAGTCGCTCTCGTTTCGCGCAGTCGTGATTTTGAGGCGGAGCGTGTGCCCAAAACCCTCGAAAAACACAGTCAATACTACGGAATTATGCTCGAGCCCGGGCTCTGAAAACTTTCTGCTGAATTCAGCGCAATGTGACCGGATATCCTGTCGATTCGTGAATTTTTTATTTTTCCCCTGACGATGTTGGCTCGATCCAGAGTGGATCGAGGTCTGCAAGCTTAATGAAGAGGTCTGCAAGCTTAAAATGAGGAAAAAAACATTTTCATCGCTTGATTTTGGAGGGCCTTTAGGCGAGGAAAAAATTTGCCGAATTTCATGAATTTTTTTTTTAGAAGGAAAGTTTTCTTCGTCATTTTTTAGACTTAGGGTATGTTTTATTACTAATACTGGGTGAAGATACCCGCAAATCTAATTTTTAAGGTCAAAACTTACAAAAACTGATTTTTTAAAAGTTTTTCTATTTTATTTTAACAAATGTTAATCTTAGAGAAAAATATTTCCTACAAAAGTTGTAGCCTATTGAAGGATTGATCTTTTCTGTTCTATACAGTTTTTGTCTAAAACCATTTCGTTTCGAGGAAAATTGGATAATGCTCCAATAAATACATTTTGCTAAACTCCATTAGCTTCTATATTATTTACTTACGCACGTTACGGCGGAAAGGTTGGAGTTTTTAAGCTGCATGTTTATTTTTTGATTTTTTTTGGTATTTTATTATATTTTGGGTTATTTTTTTATATTTTCCTTTATTTTTCGCCTTTTTTTTATTTGTGGTAAAGTACGTAAGTAGATAACATCGAAACTAATGGAGTTTAGCAAAATGTACTTATTGGAGCATTATCCCATTTTTCTCGAAATAGAATCGTTTTAGACAAAACCTGTATGGAACATAAAAGATCACCCTGTTTATAAGCTACAACTTGTGCAGGAAACCCTTTTCTCTAAGATGAACATTTATTAAAATAAAATAGAAAAACTTTTAAAAAATCAGTTTTTGTGCGTTTTGACCTTGAAAATCAAATTTGCAGATATTTTCACTATGATATGCGTCATCAGCGAGTCAAAACACCATTCCAAATTGTTCGGCGGTGTGAGCTTTGCGGAACTTTATCCACAATACTTTTGGCTGGCACGTGGTATTTTTTTAAATTAATCTTCAAAAATTCCAGTGGCACGGTCTTCTAAACTGCATTTTCAAAACTGGCGTGACGTATAGCTAAACAAAAAATAATCAACCGATTCTAATGAAATTTGGTACACATCTTTTCAACCTTACTATACAATACATCACCTTAAATGTTTTTGAAAATGTAAAACAAAAAATTTTAATTGCGAAATGTAGCAATTTTATTCGGAAAATTCAATATATTTATTTTGAAAGCGTACCATTCAATCGATTTTCAATATTTCTCACTTTTTCTTGGTTCATATTCTGCGTATGTGTGTCAATGAAAGAAAAATCTTCGTTGCTTTTTTTTCAGATTAATCCTGGCGACGCTACGTGCCACGCCATTTGACAACGTCTGCCGCAACCCAAAGATTAATAAAAAAAAATATCATGTAACAGCCAAAAGTAGTAATAAAACATAACCTTAGTTTAAAAAATGGTGAATAAATGTTTCCCTTGAAAAAAAAAATCATGAAAAACAGTAATTTTTCCTCGCCTGAAGGCATTTCCCCTCTTAAGTTTCATTTGCAGCAAAGATTTCGTAAAAAATCCGAAAATTCATCGGCCTATGTTTCACAAAACCGCGTAAGTCGTATAAAATTCGGAAGACTATGGTTTATAACATTTTCTATCGTATGACCGGACGATTTTTTTCATATTTTAGTTTTAAGGCTTTCACGGCTCTTTATGTAATGAGAAGAGTTTTTTTTCATACTTTTCTTAATTTTTATTTTTTTTGTATTTTTGTATTTTTTTCATATTTTCATAATTTTTTTCATACTTCATCCATTTGTCAACAACAAATGATCAAACTAGTTTTTTGCTCGAAAATCGAACTTTTCTACCAGCTCGGCATTTTCGTAATTTTTCAAAGTTTCCAAGAAACTTTCCTATTTGCCAGAAGCACCAATACCGATTGGCCATGCAGCACTTTGTTTAAACAATAATAACTCTATTGTTTACTAATATTTTTTAATTAAAAAAAACATAAACCTTGGCAAGACTATGTATCAATCCTGTGTAAAATCCCGACTCCGTCATCCCGATACTCCGATCGGAAAAAAAAGGTTAAGGCGGAAGCCTGAATTAGAAGATCACAAAAATCTTTTTTTTTATTGCTTCATTAAATCGATAGATAAACTATCCAAGAATAGATTTACAAAGTTACAGAGGCCAATTGTAAATATTTTCGAAGTTCATTTGTTATTAACAATTATCTGACGATTTATTTAGGCAAATTTTTGGAAAGTGAAAAATTTCGTCACATAATTGTTAATAATAAATGAACTATGCGATATTAAAAAAAATCCTACGTACTTCCATACACAATGTATTTTTCAAGATATATTCACCATTTCAAGTGAATCGGTTGAAAATTGTCTGACTTATCGGCGGGGTAAAGTTAATTCGGCGAAAAAAAGGCATGTTTTTAAGATTTTTTTTGGCGTTACGAATAGTGTTCGTTTATTGAAAAATTTACATATAATAAAGTAACATTTGAACAACATTCTCCTAAATTTGCATTGCAAAATATTCAAAATTGAGCGAGTGAAAATTAAACCCCGGAGGCGCCTCGAAAAAAAGTTGGTTTGCGGTGTGCACCATAACTCGCAACAGAATCATTTGAAACAAAAAAATCAAAATGCATTTGTTAAAGGAGATGTTTCTCGAGGTAATGACGGGAGGATTTTTTTCTTTCGATTTTTCGATTTTTCGTAGCACTTGGGAGCCAAAAACCCGATTTTCGCTAAAAAAATCGGCTAATCTGTTGTTGAAAAATTAGTAATTATTAAAAAAAACAAAAAAACTCTCGACAATACCTGGTGAAATATGTGAAGAAGTACTGTGCAAAATTTCGAAGCGATTGGTCCAGTAGATTTTGAGTTATCGTGCACACGGACTTCAAAATGACAAGTCTCAGAAAAACGGTTTGAAAAACGCAGAAGAGAAGAGAACGGCATGGAGCAATAGACGCTCAAATACTCATAACTTCGTCAATTTTACTCCGATCGACTTGAAATTTTAACACAATATTCTTGATATATTATGCATTCATTTAAAAATTTAAAAAAAATGAAAAAAAAAATTTTAATATTGGGAGTACAACTTTGCAGTGACCGTTTTTTTCAAAAGTTTAAGGCTTTATTATAAAAAAGTGGCTACATATTTTTTAATCAAAGTACTGCCCGTCGCTAGCTACGACCTCGGCCCATCTTTCAGGTAGCATTCGAATCCCGCGTCGATAAAAGTCTTGGTCCTTGGAGGCAATCCAGGAATCGACCCAATTTTTGACTTCTTCGTAAGTACCGAAGTGCTGGTCAGCCAAATCGTGTGCCATTGACCGGAACAAGTGATAGTCGGAAGGGGCAATGTCTGGAGAGTACGGCGGGTGGGATAAAACCTGCCATTTCAGCGTTTCCAAGTACTTTTTCACGACATTTGCAACATGGGGTCGGGCATTGTCATGCTGCAGTATCACCTTGTCATGTCTTTCGTTGAATTGTGGCCGTTTCTCTTTGAGTGCCTTACTCAAGCGCATCAACTGACGTCGGTAGAGTTCCCCTGTGATGGTTTCGGATGGTTTGAGCAGCTCATAGTACACAACGCCCAGCTGGTCCCACCAGATACACAGCATCACTTTGGATCCGTGAATATTCGGTTTGTGCGTCGATGACGAAATATGACCAGGCAGTCCCCATGATTTTCGGCATTTAGGATTATCGTAGTAAACCCACTTTTCATCTCCAGTCACAATCCGGTGCAAAAATCCCTTCCTTTGTTGTCTTTGGAGCAGTTCTCGCAAATGCTGAGAATTCGGCTCGTAGGTTGCCATGTTTGAGTGCCAATAACTTTATAATGCATACAAGTATCCGTTAGCTTTTTTAATTGTTTACATTGGCAGAGCCTCTAGTTTAAAATGCCACTTTTTTATTGAGCTAGGGCCACTACTTCGGCCGCAGTGGCTCTCTAAGTGAAACGGTCACTGCAAAGTTGTACCCCTAATACTTTACCCCGCCCTTATGTTTCCGGCCAACTTGAAAAATGCAGTTTTGAGATAAACGCTGCACAGCCGCCATTTTGAAATTAATTGCTTCAAAAAAATTCTTGTATAGTCACTGATATATACGATAAACACCCTTTTTGTAATCTCGATTCGTTTTGTAGTTTTTCTGAAAAAAAAAAATCCCCAAAAAGCCTATTTTTCGGCCTCTGGAGTGGCCTAACCCCTTAATACGTTTGGGCACTCTCGTACCCCCCTGGCATACCGCCATTTGCATTGGGCGATCTTTCTGGCAAGGATGTTCGAGCCTCCTCACGAAGAAGGAAAACTCTCGTCTGTGTGTAAGGCCGACGAGTATCGTGACGAGGGCACGCCGCACGTGCCACCGTCAGCGAAGTGAACGACGACCGAGTGCAGATGAATCTCCGTCAGGGGGGGGGGGGGGAATAAAATCGGTGTCGCACAGGCGCGGGAGGGCAGGGGGTCCCTCGATCCTCGCGCAATCAATTATCGCGCGAGCGAGTATTGGAGGGTGGAGGGAAAAGGGTGCGAGAAATAATACGAGCATGTGGAAGAAAGAGAAAGAACACTGCGAAAAAGTCACAGTCTCGTTGAATATGTCGGAATGAGAAAGAAATAATTGGGATGAAGAGACTGAAAAAGCGGGTCGAGGTCGTCAATGGAAGACGAACGAAGGCGCCATATTACGCGTGTCTTTGATCGATACAATTGGCTCATCAGTGCGAATCTTCATCCAACAATCGTTAACCGGAAATAGTAATTAGGCAACAACGCAATTAGCTTAGTACCAAATGCCACTTTACTTCCGCTTTGGTTGTCCATTTGGTACGCTTATTCGATTGGGCTAGTCATTATGATATTCCGATCTTTTTTTCGGTCCCCCCAAACCTACTTCCTTTTGCCTAATTATCCCGTTGGTATTTGTTGCCTCGGGCTGCTTTTTGCCAATTTAATTGATCGAACGTTGATACCCGGAGCTTGAAACCGCGCATAAAGGATTCTTTTTTTAAATGCCTCCATTAAAATTGCCAGGAGCAATCCTGTTTTTGCGCTATTACGTCAGCAAAAGTTCGAAACGTCCGAGTGCGAGGAGTCAACTGTAAATTGGGAGAAAAGAGATACGTCGGGTTCACCGGATGCCAAACTTGGCGCTCAAAGCTAAACGGCGAGTTGAATTTTTTCCAACTCTCTCCGGATCTCCAGTACCGCTATGACAGCAAATTTCTTCGCGATAGCCAAAGGTGGTTAGCTCTCGAGTCTCCTTTTTTCCATTCGCTCTCTTTTCTCTTTTCTCCATGTCTCCATCTCTCTTTATCTCTCCCTCTCTGTCCTTCCATCTCCCTCGCTCTTCGCGCGTTTCTTCGCTCGGTAACTATATAGTATTCTCCTAATATTTTGCCAGCCTTCTTGATGCTGTCGACCCCGCTCTCGGGAGCCTGTCTGGGAATTCGAAATATTCCACAGAGTCGAGTAGCCGAAGATTGCATATTGCAAAAGCAAGTAAACTCGACACCTCCATAAAGTCTGATTGTACAGATTGGTGTCCTATTGCGATGAAAGTTGACTGGACGAATCTAGTGAGTCATCATCAGGGACAAAGTGACGCACGATGCCTCCAATGAAGACATTTGCAAAAACTGTAGAACGATTGGACGGAAGTTTTACGGTCGAAGCCAGCAATTGGAAATTTAGTGCTGGTGCAGGGATGATCATTGACAATTGTGGCGAAATTTCCATGGGTAGGACGTTTAGTGGTCTGGCGTTTAGTGGGCTAGAGCAAAAGGATCTGCGGTTTGTTGCCACATTACCCTGTCAGCTGTACCCACTTGTTAATTAACAATGCTACTATGGTAGTGTATTTTCTAATACGCTCGCTTGCTATCGGGCTGTCTTCCAACTAATCTAGGATGTCCGGTTCTCCAAGCTGGCAAGATTCTCTAGAACATCAACCACTTCGTTCCGCAATCAATTATACCGAGTAATTACAGCCTATCTAATTCGCCACTGCACGATATTCGCTCACACGTTTACTTCCAAGGCTGAGAAAAAAGTCATTGGAACGTCCTGATTGGTGGTTCACGGGCTGTCCTATAATTTCCCAATTGCAAAACATCATTTTACCCTCCTCCAAAAATATATCTCGAACCACTGATCTCTGGCGGAGTGAAGTTGAAAAAAGGATGTTTTCGTGCTGAGTGGACAAAAAAATTGACAGCTCCCATCCGCCACATTTGGTCGACGCAATTACTTTTTTGTCAGCGCTCGTGAGGACAATCCTAATAAGGATAATCGCGATCATCGTCGTCACTGTGAGTAGCCACGTAGAGAGGTAATTAGACAATGTAATGGATTTTTAATGACGCGAAATTTCCCCATTGCGTAATTCCACGTGACTAATGTCCATTGGGCTACGAGTGTGGCTGGAATTCGGCACTTTGATCGCAGCGATAATCACCCGTTTGAGCAAAAGCAGAGGCTAGTTCTGCAAAACCGCAAATACTTTGCTCTCCACTGAAAGTCAACTGTCTCTTATAATAGGAATGGCAAGATGATTGCAATAGTGCTACGTGCTGCTCGTATATGTGGCATGGCAGACTTGTTGGTATGTTTCATAGGCATGGTATGTAGGTTGGTATGTGAATGGCATGTGACGTAGGTTCATCATGATTCCAACAGAGACGACAATTCATTTTGGCTGGTTAGATCAATCTGATTGATAGAGGAATCTTGGGGTCGAAGAATGGAGAAAGCAGTTCGAAAATGAAGTACCGAATGCTTTTCATTCGCAGCATGTTACAGCAGCAACATGGTCAGGGGTTCGGAATTTACCGACTTGTTTTGCCGCTCATGAGAAAAAGCTAGAGGCAGCAACCCTTGCTGCTGCAATCACCTGATCTTTTCCTCAAGATCAACATTGCTTTTTCAAAACGAAGCCTTACGGGCAAAAGACCAAGCACATCCACGTACCTTCGAGGCTGCAATTCAGCTGCCACGCGTTGCCGATGACGGGCATGGCTGTCGGCGAGGGGATGTTCCTGAGTTTGTAGAGGAACTTGCTTCTCTTCGCGACTAGTGTCATCAGCAGTCCAATAACGCCCAAGCATAGCAGCACGGTAATCCACAATTTGTCGTATACAACGTGGCTGATATTCGTAGCTGACGTTCCAGGCTTCTCCATTGCGTTGCCCTGTCACTTTTTCCCGCTGGTCCCGCTGTCCTGCGGCCCCTCGTCGATTTCTTACGGAACAAAACAAAAACCCAGCTACAGTTCTCCGCCACTTTCGTTACGCCCGTATGTACAAACGCGCAAACTTCGACTTATCCGGAATTGTGGAAATTCATTTTTTCGCAATTTATCGCACACTTTTTACATCGTGTCACCAGCGGATTAAGAAGCAAAAAGAGAGCAAACGAACAAAAACATTCCCGGTACATGTGTATACAAAATATATCGTCAGCCTCTCCACTTGGTTCAGGTGTTCGCGCATAGAGTTCACTCGAGCAATTCGTACTCGCAAAAGTTTCTGCCTGTCATCCGCGTCGGGAGAACTGTTCGTCGCACACTCTATGACGTTCCTCCGTGTCCACCGTCCCGATCTATCTCTGTCTCTCCCTCCATGTGAGTGTTTGCGCGCGTGTAATATTCGAACTCCTCGCGCGCGGGAGAACGGCGATATACGTGTCCTATCCGTGTATGTATGTATATATATATATATATATACAAATTTAAGGTGTTCCGTAGAGGAAGAAATTTCCACGGCACGCGCCGTGTACTCCTCTCGGCGGCTTTACTCTACGATAAATATTCCCGCGAATAGTGTGTGTGAAAAAAGATACGCGAAAGCCTGACGTCTAGTCACCTCTCCGCGACTGTCGATAACCATCGGGATGATGAGTTATGACAAACGTGACGATCGAGGAATTGTTCCGGTTCGCGTTTTACGGGAGACGAAAATCGGACACGCGGCGAAACAATTCAATGGAATACGTGTACGGCCCAGAGGCCATTTTTGCCATTTTTGGCCATTTTTATCGACGGACCCCACGGCTGTCGCAGTTTCAACAAAAGAGTAGACTAAAGTGGAAACGCATGAATATATTGTGTAAGCGTTTACTATTGAAAAATCGTTGAATCGTCGGCAACGACTACGCAATTCTCTTGCTCGGCGAGATGTGTGTGGAAACACGCAGGTGCGTAACGTAAGTGGACCATTGAAACCGAATTTAAATATGAATGGCACGTAGCGATTTTTCGAAAAACAGTTATTCCGATAACGCAATGACTGGGAAGCGTTGGGGGGAGGGTGGCGTAAAATAAAAGACAATATCGAACGGTCCGGCACTTCTTACTTATTCGCTTCTTGTGACGTTAACGTAGCCAAACGCGTCGCCCTTATATACCCCTCTATAAGTATACCGATCCCTATATATATATATGGTCCGGCACTACACACAACAAGAATTGGCGACGAAGAGCGAGAGTGAGAGGGCAACTACACGCCAGAGCCTTCTCTTCGTTTACAAAGCTTCGAGTAGTGTGGATAGTAGGATCCCTCCACCAATGGAATACAGAGGCACGAAACGCACGTGCTGCTCGGCAAGAGAAAGAAAAGGAGAGAGGGAGCAAGAGAGAGAGAGAGAGGGAGAGAGAGAGAGAAAAGAGAGATTGTGTATTGTGGATATGACACGAGAAGGATGCGGAGAGCGGCAGTTGTACACGGTGGGCTCGGAGGGCACACGCGGTAAACATACGAGCGTCAAGCCTCATCCCTGACATCGGTGTATCTTCTGGCGTGGTGCGAGTTTTCTTACTCTCGGCCCCACCTCTTGCCACGCTCTCCTTTTACTCGCCTTGCCAAGATATATATCTTCACTCCTCATTGTGTTTTCGTTCTTGTTTTTTTTTTTCGCTCGGCCTCCCGTTCTTTCGTTCTCTCCCGCTCTTTCTCTCGTTACTGCGATCATTTCATCATGGGGCACCTCACTGGCGCAAAGGATTCAATGGCGATGCTGCAGACTGCTTGGCCCAGATAGGGAAGATCGGGTGATTGAGGGTCAGTCATGAAAGAATCCGTATCTTGGCGCGATAAAGGAGCATTCTCCGCTGCAACCCGGGGCACCAGAATCGGTATAGGGCCGACCGATGGACGAGGATACCAATTTTTTCGGTAGGCAGCTATCGCCGTAAAGATTCACTTCCGAAGTGTCCGCAAGTGAAATGCCTCTTCAATTATGGTCAAGCTATGCTGCGAATTTTTTTGGTGTCGTCATTGACGTTCACGGGTTTTCATTTTTTCTCAACCGGTCAAGTGGTATGGTGTTGAAGGCTTCATCGTTGGAACGCAAGGTAAGTTCTCTTCTTTATTTCTTTATTTTTGCTGTCACACATAATGATTTTTTCCTCAGTTTAGTTTAGGGGTCTCCAATGAGGATTCCGAAGAAGCATTTGGGCGATTCTCGTAGCCTGAGTCTGTGATAAAAACACACTCGGGCAGTTCAAAACATATTACCGTTCATTATATTCCAACGATGCAAACTTCAACACCATTAACTGGTAATGACGTGTATAGACGCTTGAAATGTTCGAAACTGGCAATGACGCATGTACACGCACGCTGAACGGGTCGTATACACTTCCAAGGATCTGGATAAAACTTGTTATACTAGCGTTTGTTTGGGCTGCTGAGTGGGAATCTGAACTCATGGACGGCAAATTCATCGTCGTCCAGCTAATACGGCGCACGGAAAATGCTCTTTGCGAAGGATATTGAAGATAGTGAGCCAAAGTACAGCGCATAAATGGAAAAGCACGTTCACCATTAGCCATCGAAGAATTACCGACCCCGGACTGCGAAGAAGAGCGCCCTGGTGTACTGTTTTTGGGTGACGTTGGAGCTGGAATGATCGTTGTCAACTCAACAGATAACAGGACATCCCGGAAAAAACATTGGACACATTCGTTTCCCCAATAGTGCGATATCAAGTTCGATGAGAAAAGTTGGTACAACATTAGGATACTTTCCAACCACTTTGGGTGATAACATTCAACTCGGTATGTTGGGACTCCAGTGAGACCACCAGCCCAAGATAAACCACTTTGGAGGAAGTCTACAAACGCGTTATTTCGGATATCATATATAGTTCCGAAACATAATTTGCGAGATTTGGGCGAGGTGAGGAGCTGAGAGACAGAGAGAGAGAGATATCCCGAGGTCGTCCAGTCAGAGGCTGCAGCTCTCCAATCGCGCACAGAACCAACGTCGACTCTCTTCGCCGATGTCAGTACGTCTAGACGATTTTTTTCCTTCGTCCATTTGGCAGAAAGGACAATGTCGGTTCATTCGCTATGCAAATATGTGCATCAGTGACATTCACATTCGATCACGGACCGTCACATGCGAGACCAAGCGCGCGGATCACCGCGAGCACTTGGTACTGACGAAAGGTTGCACAAAATGTGAAAGTAAAATACGAATTTTGTTTAGTTAGGATGTGTTTAGTGTGCATCCCACTTGTGAATGTTTATACGAGACGGTCGCACCAGGAAGACATGCTGTTGGGTAAAAGACTAAAAATAGGACTTAGGGATACTTCATTATTGGGGAAAGCAGTGACACCTGATCACTCGGAAAAATAGTCCTCCATAGGCTTGTTCGTTCAGTCTTGGATTTGCCATTAGGCTGTATAGGCGCTGCCTAGGGGCGGTAGACTTTAGGGGGCGGTGGATTTTAGAGGCACCTAAAAAGGCCTCGGTGAATACAAGTGATTCAGATAGGAGAGCCGGCACAAAGTCAAGTGGTCTTCACTTAAGAAAAGTATAAATACGGCACTGTGTTGGATCAACTGATAGCTTAGCGGTGGAAAACAGGGCTTGGTTTGGATGATATCCAAAACAACAGGCCTCGTTCGCAAGGTGTTCTGTTTTTGTGACATGCGTATTGTGGCTCCTTGAGACTTCCGACCTTTCGAGATGACCCTCCTACATTGTGATAAACATCCAACCCCTCCAGCTGTCTCGTCCACCTCATTTTGAGCTGTTTACGCCTGTTCTAGCCGTGCTTTTTACACACGCGTCCGTTTCTTGTTTCCATACCGTGATGTTTTTTTTTTGCGGCGGTGGGGTTCATCATCCTGTAGGCACAACAGCGAACGGACTGCTCCGTCCACCACTATCTAGGCCGTGGATTTTAGAGGCACCTAAAAAGGCCTAGGTGAATACAAGTGATTCAGATAGGAGAGCCGGCACAAAGTCAAGTGGTCTTCACTTAAGAAAAGTATAAATACGGCACTGTGTTGGATCAACTGATAGCTTAGCGGTGGAAAACAGGGCTTGGTTTGGATGATATCCAAAACAACAGGCCTCGTTCGCAAGGTGTTCTGTTTTTGTGACATGCGTATAGTGGCTCCTTGAAACTTCCGACCTTTCGAGATGACCCTCCTACATTGTGATGAACATCCAACCCCTCCAGCTGTCTCGTCCACCTCATTTCGAGCTGTTTACGCCTGTTCTAGCCGTGCTTTTTATACACGCGTTCGTTTCTTGTTTCCATACCGTGATGTTTTTTTTTTGCGGCGGTGGGGTTCATCATCCTGTAGGCACAACAGCGAACGGACTGCTCCGTCCACCACTATCTACAATCAGTGTGTTGCATTTCCATGCAAATCGGACTGCTATGACCATTGTCATGGACGATCGATTTTTATCGCAATACTGAGAAATCCACGAGCTCGCGCTAACGACCTCTGCTCATAATATTAAAGTGGAAAGTGACGCAGTTTGATGAACCGGTGTTCTATACAGTGTTAGGTACGGAAATAAGAGCTGGATAAACGTCTGGATGTGAGAGATAACGGCTTTGCTGCAAATTCCACGAGCTAAAGTGTCTGATAGCAGTGGTGCCGGGTAACCTGAGAACTGCCAACGGTACCCCACGGTGATATTGTTTCATCACATTAAGGTGTATGCGTTTCGCCACAACTATCAATAATTACCTACGCGATAATTTTCCGAACTTTTGTCAGTTATTTTTTGACGGAACGCGATGTCCCGAGGGTCGAGATTGCGTGCAAGTTTAATCGCACGCTATCGGAGATCGAACAATTACACAATCGAGAATAAATATTAATAATTGAGCACTCGAAGTCAGCTGACTCATGGGAGTTTGGGAGGCACTCGGAACCGGCCAAATGAATGTACACGTGTCAGTATTCGGACACGTGGCTCGAACACAACGCGCTACGTGAGGCCTGCGAAAACACCGTCCACAACATGATTTAGGTATTCATACATGCAGTGATCACTTATCTTGTGGGAGATCCAACCATTCCTAGTTCCATTTGCATCAAATAATTAAACATCAATATTTCGCCATCCTTTTCTCCTCTTCTACTTGTGCGCTTACGTAAATGCGTACGGGTCTCCGTCGCGTGTGTGGAACGTGTCAGCGTGTATATATATATATATGTGTAGGTAGGCTGTCAGAATTCAGAAACGTCACACTCCAGAAATGACGTACTGTTGAATAACCCTGAATGTTCTCGAAATGTCACCACACGGAAAATGGGGGCCCATTAATAGCTAGACGTGATTTTAAGAAGTATGCACAAGCTGGAAGTTTTTAAGCACAATTTTTATTGCTAATTTTTATGGCCTAAGGCCTTAGCTTCATTGTGCAACAAAGATACAGCCTTACTACGATTGATCCTTTTTTGATCTTTTATCGAAACTATGTTTTACGGAACGGTGTGAGTCGTATCGCAAAGTATCATATATTCGTCCGGTTCACTTTAAATTCGGACAGAGCATGATTTATAACATTTTTTTATTATATGGCCGGATGATTTTTTTTTATATGTTCATCCGTTTGTCAATAAAAAACGATTAGAGGATTTTTTGTTGAAAATCGAAGGTTTTTTGCTACAGGTTGCCGTTTACGTTATTTTCAAAGTTTCGTACAAGTATCCGGTCAAAGGACAGTTTTATTACACTACTCCAAAAAATTAAGGAACAGAAAATTTCTTCAATTTTTTTAGTGTTTTTTTGAAGTGCTGTATCTATGTGAAAAAAGTTCGTATCGAGATGCAAAAAAAAGCATTTTTAAGCTTCAGGTTTCTAGTTTTGAGATCTTTTGGCAACAAATTTTTGTGAGCTACGGTTATCGTGCAATCATAAGAAAAAGTGGAAGAAGAAAATTTTCCAATTTTTTTTTCAGGGGTCCACAGGCTTGGGAATTTTTTTTTCCAGTTAAAATAATACATGAGTCCGTTAGCTTGTTTATTCAGCTTCAATTTGTTTTTTCTTTGTCTCCCCACGTCAAATTTTGGCTGAGATATTCGACTTTGAATGAAAAAGATCCTTTTTTCTTTGATCATCGATATCTCAGCAACCAATGATCGCACAGAGAATTAGAGTGCAGCTTTGAAAACTTTAATAAATGTCCTCAAAATAATGTTGTTGATTTTTGAAAAAAAAATTTCACCCCCAACATTAATTTGAAAAAAGTACAAAAACGACTTTTTATGGTTTTTCAGTAAATCTACCAGTACTTTACAAATATTGATGGAAAGACTAATGTTGCCAGGTTTTTGTTCAGCTCAATGTATCCCCAATAGCCCTGTGCATTTTTTAATTGATTCATCGAACCGTTTCTCCGGACCGATTCATCAAAGATTTACAATTAAAGGACCAGGTGTATTGTTCCTGAACACAGTGTAATCGTCGTCAAAATGAAAAGACCAAGTTTCTTCGACTTTGTTTCAACTTTGCACTAATTGGTTGTTAAATTGAAAAAAAATTCGAATACCTTCACAATTTTTTCACTTTAATTTGTAAAATATTGCAGCGAACAATACTGACTCATTTTTTACATGATGCGGCCTTTGCGCATCATAATTTCACTGCTCTCTAATTGCATTATTGAAAGTTGATACCCCTAAACTGTATTCACTTTTTTCAAATTAATGTTAAGAGTGAAAAAAAATTCTCGAAAATCACTGAAAGGGTCTTGTAGGAATTTCATTCAAGTTTTCAAAGCTGCCCTTTAATTCCCTGTGCGATCATTGGGTGTCGAGATATCGATGATCAAAGACAAAAGGATCTTTTTTCATTCAAAGTCGGATATGTCACGTCAGTGATGGAATTGAAATTGACGGAAAAAAAGCCTTGAAAAAAAAACCAAAAAAATTGCAAATTGTTTTCTTCCGATATTTCTAATCATAGCGCGATAACCGAAGCTCACAATTTTTTTGCCAAAAGATCTCGAAACCAAAAACTTTAAGCTCCAAAACGTTTTTTTTCACCTCTAAACGACAAAAAATTGAAGAAATTTGCTGTTCCTCCAATTTTTCGGAGTACTGTATTATACTGAAAGGACATTTATACATTTTTTTTATCTTGAATCAGCCTGGTTGCCAGAAACAACCACACCGATAGGTCATGCAGTTTGTTTAAATAATAATAACTTCGTCGTTTATCAATATTTTTCATTTTGGAAAAAAGCCCAAATTTGTCAAGACTGTATATTAATTATGTGTAAAATCCAGACCTCGTCATCCCAATAGTCTTATCAGCAAAAAAATATTGAAAATCGGCCTGTCTCTTTTGGGGCGATGACATGTTCCATTCTGCATATTCGTACGAATGGCATCGCGGGTCATTCTAGCCATTAATGGCATCCGAGTGAAAGGATGCCACGAGTCACGGAAGTAGACGAGTACCCTGCATATACTCTTGTTTAAAGGCGAGGTTCTCTCCTTTTGTCCATTCGCGTGTATATCGTGCACGGTGGAGCCGTAGATGAAAGTACGGGTGTACACGCAACAGGCTTTGCGAAATGGCCATTACGGCTGTGCATCACGCGACCATCGTAATGAGTCGCTTTTTAAAAATTTCACTAAATTGTTTCGGCCTCGGTTTTGCGCGTGTACGTAACATCCGACGTACATGACGATCCACAAGGAGTGCAGAACCCAACCTTCCCAAATATTTAATAAGGCTTAAGGTACTACTCGATGCCCAATAAGACCGGCATTTTCGTTATTGCGAAAGATGCATTGCCTCGGGTGCATTTTAACTCCCGATCTATTCGTATTTACAGCTGAAAATATTGAATTCCTTGTGGCGTGTTAAAATCGCAGGCAGCACCAGAGGAATTTACGGAGTAAGGCCACTGTAACGGCCCAAAAAAAAAAGGTCTTTTCACTAATTTTTTGCTCCCGAAATTGAAGGTATTTGAAAAAAAACTTTTAATGGTGTCATTGGGCATACATTAAACTTTATTATAAAATTTTTTTACAGTAAAAAAAAACAAAATGGCGGTTCCACAGCTATCTTCCCGGGACATGTTTTGCTTCCAGGGCTCCGCGGCACGCAGCACCACTGGTGCACTTTTGAATCTAGAACAAAAAAAAAACCATTAATCTAGAGGGCTATAGCTAGAGAATGTCGATCGGATTTTAAAAAGTATCAATTTTTGTGGATTTGGCGTGCGGTTGAAAAAAAAATTGATTTTTGACGAAAAAAACGGCAAGTTTTTTGTTAATAAAAAATCAATAAATAAAGTTCTTGAAAATTCCGATCGACATTCTCAAGATAATGTAAATGTTCACATCTGGTTAAAATTTCAAGTAAAAAAAATGAAAATTGTTCGAGTTATGCTGCGTGCCATTTTGAAAAACCATGTTTCGAGAAAAACGCGTTTAAAGTTTTGCGAATAGTTTTTTATTGGAAAAAATTAAAAAAAGAAGTTAAAAGGATTTAAACTATTTTTAAACTAGAGGGTTTAAACTAGATTTTAAGCCAATAAAAAAAAATCGATTTTTCAACAAATTTACAGTGGCCTTACTCCTTAAGACGATGGATGAACGGAAACAATTAGCAGGATCGTCGCCAAAGTCCGTGTACCACTTTGACGTATTCACGTCTCGTTGCAACGGCCGACCTTCGTATCGTTATACGCTTCCGAAATACCAACAGCCCGGAGTCATAAAAAGTATCGTAAATATTTGCGCCGGCCGATAAATATGCGGATGAAGAGTGATTGCTCTCGCTATCCAAACAAACCCAGACACGAGCTTATCCATTTTCCTCGGTCTGTCGAATTTTTCGGACTTATCGACATTCCACGTGAATTCAAACAAATAAACGTGAAACCAAACATGAACCCATAAAAACGGAACGCGAAACCAAATTTAAATGAAATCAAACAAAACCAAGCGAAACGTAACATGAAGCCAAACCGAAATGAAACCAAAACCATAGGTGAATCCAAACCCAATTAAAACCAAACTTGGACCCAAACACAGCTTAATTATTTTCCTCGACCAATCGAATTGTTCTGACTCACCGTCACAGCAGTTGTTTCACGTGAATCCAATTGCGCACTACTTTCAATGACAAGCCATCATCAATATCGTCATTATTTTTTTTAAGAACTTGCTGCAGTCTTTGCGGATTTATTAAGGGGTTAGCTCACTCTAGAGGCCGAAAAAATTGGTTTTTTGGTGGATTTTTTTTTTTTTTTCAGAAAAACTACAAAATAAAACGAGATTACAAAAAAGGGTGTTTATCATACACATCAGTCGCTGTATACAATAATTTCCAAATTTGAACATGATCCATCAATTACCCGAGTAAAAATGATTGTATACACTTAGATACAATTATATAAAAATGATATACAATCGTATATATTTATATATAATTGTATATAACTCTATACATTTGTATATATAATTCGATATAAATGTACTTCCATCAAATTGTATTTAATAAAATTATATATCGTTCTGTATATAATGATATATGGAGATACTATTTTGATACGGAGTTTATATAATTAGATATAATATCATATACAGTTATATATAATTCAATATAGTGTTGTATATAATTATATTTATACGTGAAACTTTCATTTACGGTTTATATAATTAGATATAATATTATATACAGTTATATATAATTTAATATAGTGTTGTATATAATTGTATATATACGTGATAATTTTATTTACGGTATATAAAATTGTATATGACTGCATAGGACCCGAGTAAAAATGAATATATATAATCATATATAATTGTATATATTTGTATACAATTGTATATGATCAATTTATATACAATTATATATGTTTATATATAAACGTTTACGTAATATATGAACGTAACGTGTATAAAATGTTTATATATGTGTATACACATTTTATACACATATATAAAATGTGTATACACAAATTTTATATATTTGCGTATACGTATATATACAAATATATAAAATTCTATCGGGCCAATTTTTGTATACAATTGTATATGATCAATTAATATACAATTATATATGATTATATATATTCATTTTTACTCGGGTAGATATAATATTACATACAGTTATATATAATTCAATATAGTGTTGTATATAATTGTATATGGGGCGGTCCATAAATTACGTCATTTTAAAATAGGGGGGGGGGGGTCTGATCGTTGGATGAGGGTAACGATAATTGGATTATGACGATAGGAAGGATAGGATGATTTTGGGGGGGGGGTTGAAAATCAGCCAAAATCGATGACGTAACCCGAGTAAAAATGAATCTATATAATCATATATAATTGTATACAAAAATTGGCCCGATAGAATTGTATACAATTGTATATGATCAATTAATATACAATTATATATGATTATATATATATATATATAATCATATATATATATAATCATATATAATTGTATATTAATTGATCATCATATACAATTGTATGCAAAAATTGGCCCGATAGAATTATATATATTTGTATATAAACGTATACAATTGTATATACAAATATATAAAATTCTATCGGGCCAATTTTTGTATACAATTGTATATGATCAATTAATATAAAATTATACATGATTATATATATTCATTTTTACTCGGGTAGTTTTTAAGTTATGATTCCGGCAAATTGAAAAAAATGTCGTTTCGCGAAAAACGCGGTTGCAAGTTTTAGTACATGTAAATCGTTGCGCTACCTGTTCTCACTAAATCATCAGTCACTCGATCACTTTTCAATATTTTAACTTGACATTTTTTTCACATATTCTCGAATATGTACACTCCGAGAAAAAGCAAAATAAAATCGAATGTTTTGACCCGTTACAGTGATTGGGAGTCGAGCGGAGAGTATCATTTATATACATGCCGTTAGAAGACATCCGAATATGATTTCGAAATTTTCACGGTGTATTCTTAAGACATTTTGATAAACATTTGAGAAATAAAAAAAAAATGTTCTTCTGCAGCATCTATAGTGGTTGCCCGCCTTAAAATTTGTTCTGGGATGTTAACAAAAACAAGCGTTTTTTTTAAGTTATTGAGTAACAAGAAAAAAAGTATCATTGCTATGTCATCCCCGTTAATTTCCCTCCTCCGTGCAGTTATCCGGCCAATAACGTAAAAATCGGCAGACGGACGGCAGCTCCTAGGGATGTGTTTGTGGCTTAAGTTTAAATAATTCCTTAGGACAAGGGAGGTTTGACGTCCCCACAGGCCTGTATGAACGCAAACATCGTTGGAATCGCTGAAATCGGCAAATGCAATCGCATCATCGGTAGGTGTCAAAGCGGTCACGAAAACACTCCCCCCATAGCGTCCCCCCCACATAACTTGTTCTCAAGCGCAATGAGACACTATCGACCAGTAGCGTGGCTGGATCATCGGAAGTTAAGGGACACGATTGGTCGAAGTCTCGCGACATTTGAAGCCACGCGTGAGCAGGATCAACAAGCGAGAACCGAGAGAAAGGACAAGAGTGAATTTTCCCCGGCACAAAGTTAGAGAACGGTCGAGGGCTGCCGACGCCTCAGTGTTTGGACGCACACGTGCGTTGCCTCGGTTCGACCTTGAGCGCGTCATTGCACTCGTTCGAGCACGTGGCGGATTTAGCGATGTGTCGCAGCCGATAGCCCGCGAACGTCGTCGCTTACGACTCGCATCGCTGTCAGCAACAGAGATAAGGTGTTATTGTTGTTTGGCTCGACGGCCGAATAAGAAGGCGCCCAACTCTTTTGCGACTCCTCCGATACGGATGATGCGCATTTATATTTTCCAGCATTATAATCCAGCCGCGATTATCTTTCGACTGTGTGCACTAAAAGAGCATTATGTCGCCTCGTTTCGTCATTGTTTATTCGTGGATGACGGAAAAAAAAATTGGGAAATTCATACACGACTTGTCCTCGGCCAAGTATCGAATAAGCACATTTCGATGAATCTGACGTCCCATGGACATCAGTTCCACGCGTCTAGTTCGTTTATCAACGCACGTCTTGCGTGGAGACGATCATGTGCCGTGAACCCATCATCCGTCTACACTGAGAAAAAAACCAATTGAATAAAAAAATTATAGTGCTTGATCCAAATAAATGTGCTGTTGCGGAGTGTCACCGATATATGAGATCGTTACATTACTATAAAATATTGGAAAATATGAATGATTTAACTAACATATTATACATAACATATATATATATGTTATATATATGCTATGTATAATATCTATGTATAATAGTTATGTATAATATCTATGTTGTATATATAACATAGATAACATTCTATATACAATCCGTAGATGTATTGGATAAAATAATTAAGCGGTTGCTGCAACTGTTTTATTTCGTACAAAAAAATAATCAATAGAATTAATTATTTCTTTACTACATCGAAACGAATATGCCACGGGACGTAAGTTTTTCAAATTGTTTCAAATCTTAAATAAAAAGTGAGTATTAGAATGATCATCCACGATAATAGTGGAGAGAATATCAGATATTCAACTGATCAGAACAGATATTAAGGGAGCTTTCCAGTGTGAAATTTTCAAAAAATCGATTTTTTTTTTGCTTTATCGAATAGTATACACTCTTCCCA
The DNA here is from genome assembly GCA_964007375.1 of Ophion obscuratus. NCBI lineage: Eukaryota > Metazoa > Arthropoda > Insecta > Hymenoptera > Ichneumonidae > Ophion > Ophion obscuratus. The sequence goes on along the minus strand of OZ023312.1, from coordinate 87,108,765 downwards.
GCGCTTCTTTGGCATCGCTGATTGACCGTAAGTAAACGATTTACTTAAAATTTCCTCACTTGAAACTTTGAACGCGTTTTTCTCGAAACAGCATTTTTCAAAACGGTGTCCAACTTGGAGGGCAGAGTTTTAAAGCTGTCGAGTTGAATTTTTTACACAATATTCTTAACGTCATTGTTTATCGTGCTATGGAAGCTTTTTTTTTGACATCTTCCTATTTTTTTGAAAAAAAAACTGCCAAAAAAAATGCTAAAATCGATACTTTTTGTTCAAACCGGCGCCATTTTTGCAAAAAAAAAAAGCCTCCATAGCACGAAAGCCAATTATATACCGATCAATAATCTTTTTGTGTTTTTTGTTTCAGATCAAAATTGTGACCCCCAACGTGGACACCACATCCAAGTGCATTTTCTGCAACAATTGTTTCATCATTTTTATAGATATTAATTAATAAATAAATCGATCTTTAAAAAATTGTTTTGTATTCTTCAATACCCAATTAATATACAAAAAAAAACCAGACCGATTAGATTATTTTTTCTTTAAAAAAAAAAAATCGCGAAAACAGCGATTTTTCGGGCTGTCACACTGGAAAGCTCCCTTAATTACACTTTGATCTTAGGCACAGGCCAAGGAGCTCGTTAGAAGTTCTCCGGCGTTTAACGGCGCGGTAAAGTTAATTCGGCGAAAAAAAGGCATGTCCTTAAGATTTTTTTTGGCGTAACGAATAGTGTTCGTTTATTGAAAAATTTACATATAATAAAGTAACATTTGAACAACATTCTCCTAAATTTGCATTGCAAAATATTCAAAAATGAGCGAGTGAAAATTAAACCCCGGAGGCGCCTCGAAAAAAAGTTGTTTTGCGGTGTGCACCATAACTCGCAACAGAATCATTTGAAACAAAAAAATCAAAATGCATTTGTTAAAGGAGATGTTTCTCGATGTAATGACGGGATGATTTTTTTTTCGATTTTTCGATTTTTCGTAGCACTTGGGAGCCAAAAACCCGATTTTCGCTAAAAAAAATCGGCTAATTTGTTGTTGAAAAATTAGTAATTATTAAAAAAAAACAAAAAAGCTCTCGACAATACCTGGTGAATTATGTGAAGAAGTACTGTGCAAAATTTCAAAGCGATTGGTCCAGTAGATTTTGAGTTATCGTGCACACGGACTTTAAATATGACAAGTCTCAGAAAAACGGTTTGAAAAACGCAGAAGAGAAAAGAACGGCATGGAGCAATAGACGCTCAAATACTCATAATTTCGTCAATTTTACTCCGATCGACTTGAAATTTTAACACAATATTCTTGATATATTATGCATTCATTTAAAACATTTTTAAAAAATGAAAAAAAAAATTTTAATACTTTACGCCGCCCTTAAGTAGATTTTCGGTTCGCGCGACGCTTACGAGAAACGAGCGCGCGTGCGGCTTCTAGCGGTTACTCCGAGAACTGTGAGTTTCCTCACACCTATAATTTCGGTGGCGCTCGGCCATGGTTTGGTTTAATTTTTTCAACCAAATGCGCAAGAAACAAATTTTCCTTTCGCATAATTTTTTAACCAATTCAGACATTTGCTCAATATCTATCAATAAAAATAAAATATTAATATTTTACCGAATACTTGGAAATTACAATCGGATATGGTGAAAAAAATAACATATTTATTCAATAGAAATTTTATCTGAATCAAACGAGCCAGATTCAATTTTTCTTGTGTACTCGAATGAAAAATATTCATGTTATGAATTGAAACGCTTTTTTGTTCGTTGCAGAAAATTCATTCAAAACTATATAATTTGTTCTCGATATTTTTTTAGATAGTTTCAATAATATATTGTTCTCGGCTAACAATATATCTTTTGAATGAAAAAAAAAAACATTTGATTTTATCATGTTATTAAAGTCAATAGCGTTTTGTTTAGACTAATAAATCCGATTATTTACACCAACAGTTTTACTATTGAATCACCGAAATTCCATTTAACAACACCAATGATATTGGATCAATGATTTTTCTCTCAGTGCCATTTCCCGATACGCAATTCCTGACAGATATTGTATTCCTGGCACAGCGTAACGATGCAGGCGAAAATTCCCGACGGACATGTGGGCCGATGACTTTTGGAACGTGCTTTGGAAGCAATGAGCCATGAGGCAAGGCAGGCAATGAGGCTTGACGCCTCATTGACTGCGTACATTCTGCAAAGTAAATCGTCTGTTTTATCGAGATTCCTTTTCGCGAACGTTATCTCTTCTCTGATAATTTGCACTTTGGCATCACGAATAAATCGGTAAAAGGAAATCGCAGCGACCCTCTCAGGGCTGGCGAATATCCATAGTGAATATCAATATCCCCAGGCGTATGGAGAGTATCTATACGCCTCAAAATGGACCACCAGTTTCGACATGTATCGCGATCAGATAGACTTGTCTTGATAAGATGCCTATATGCTTGTCCGTTTTATGATGGACAGCAACATGACGCCAAGATTTTTTGTTCGTCATTATATCATAGTACCACGTGAGCATTCGTAGAGCCGCGAAACCAAACAGTGCGCGAGAGAAGGTCGCTGTCTTTTTTTTTGCGGAATCGGCGTGTTCTTGCCACGTGTCATCTGATGAATAAGACATTCGCGGGGCGTTTGTGTCTAACGTCAACAACACAGTGTATCCTGTTGCGCCGCTGTGACGATGAGTCGACGAGTCTAAAGACCTCGAGATGACTTTCGCTGGGTCCGAACTACTGTCCCTTGAGGTTATTTGAAGGAGAAGCTATATATCCAAAAGTGAGGATACAGTCTTGGGGGTGCTGACTTTGTTCGGGGTGCTGTATCTGCTGGTTTTGAGGCGCAGAATGTCCATGTTAAGTTGGAAAAACGCTAATTATACGTGTAGGGTGCTGATGAACAGATGATCAATGTTGAAGTTCGGTGCTTGAACTCCTGGGTCTTCATCTGGGATACCAAGGCTCATCAACCACAAGCCAAAAGTCTTGCTCCCTATGGGGGGTTTCTCATTGCCTCTCCGCAAAGAATAGGCCCTCCCCCTCCGCGTAATTTTCAACAGTTGTTAACGACGCTCAAGTTCAGAGTCCACATTCTTAGCGAAGCTGGGGACTGATCCGGGTCCGCGACCGCTGCTCATCCAAAGCTGGAAGTGTCTAAATTGGATTTCCAAAGTTCGCCAGTGCCGATGGCGTCTGTGGCCGAGCGGTAGTGGAATGGGACACCGTCGCGGTTACAGAGTGACTAACAACTTGAGAGACACGCGTAACAGAAAGCCGCAGAGAACTGGAGGACATGAACATATAAATCTCTCGCGTTTCTGTATGTAAGGTGCTGGCGTTTTACGCACGATACCAATTACAGTGTGGCACGTGGCAGTCGTTTCTTAAGGCCACATCTCGGCTTGGCCGTTTCGTGTCATTCACCTTGACCGAAGCGAAATGTTGGATATTATTTATACGGCCATTGAGGTAACAGTGGACCGAGGCGAGACTTTCATACGGCTCGTGGCGACGCGTTTTCCTCTCCCAGTGCGGAAATTTCCAAATAGGTGCGTCAAGTGTATGTCGCAATGACATCGAGACACAGGTGAGAAGAGCCACGTACGTGAGCGGAACTCATTCCGTGGACAAACAATTCATCAGAGATCTATCAGGATAGCTGATGAGCAATACTTTTAATTCCAATTTTGACCAGGGGCATGCCTTCCCAATATAGACTCACCAGGATTCCGTTCCCAATACGTCAGGGCCTCCAGCCTCCCAACTTTAAACACAACAATATCGTTGAATAATTTTTAGGAACGTCAAATATAAGCGAGTCGAAAAAGTGCAACCTTGAATGTTGGAATCGTAATTAATTTCGTCTATTTAATATTAGAACGTAACACCTGCTGAGACAGCACAGATTAAGGGGTTAGGCCACTCTAGATGCCGAAAAAATAGGCTTTTTGGGTTTTTTTTCAGAAAAACTACAAATTAAATCGAGATTACGAAAAAGGGTGTTTATCATACATATCAGTAAGTGTATACAATAATTTTTTTGAAGCGATTTATTTCAAAACGGCGGCTGTGCAGCGTTTATCTCAAAACTGCATTTTTTAAGTTGGCCGGAAACATAACTCAGACAATTTTCAACCGATTCACTTTAAATGTTGAATATATCTTAAAAAATACATTGTCTATGGAAGTACGTAGGATTTTTTTTTTATATTGCATAGTTCATTTGTTATTTACAATTATCTGACGATTTTTTAGGCAAATTTTGGTCACTCTCCACAAAAATCGTCAGAATATTGTTAATACTATGTGTGAATTATATTAAAAAAATCCTACGTACTTCCATAGACAATGTATTTTTCAAAATATATTCAACATTTCAAGTGAATCCGTTGAAAATTGTCTAAGTCGTGCTTCCGACCAACTAAAAAAATGCAGTTTTGAGATAAATGCTGCACAGCCGCCATTTTGAAATTCATCGTTGCAAACAAAATTATTGTATACAGTCACTGATATGTATAATAAACGCCCTTTTTTGTAATCTCAATTTATCGTGTAGTTTTTCTGAGAAAAAAATCCCCAAAAAGCCTATTTTTCGGCCTCCAGAGTGGCCTTAAGGTTTGATCGTAATCACGAACTGTCGAAAAATGATAACAAGTATTAGGCGATAACGATCCTTCTTTTGCAGGTTATCAAAAAATAGAAGTAGCCGCTGTGACTTTCGCGGTCGTGGCTCGAAGCCTTATAGTATTGGAACGGTGTTTCGGGTTGCGCGAGAGCGCCGCGCGCAAATCCACCTGGCGGATTCCTGGCGAAGCTCCAGATATAAAGACACCCTCGAATAATACAATTAATTTGTAAAATAGTTCGAACGAAGCACTCGAACTTTGTGAAAAGTTCAACATTCCTAAACCCAGATTGTTATGAATAATCACTTTAGTTAGATTCCCTATGTTGCCATTTTTTCCCCAATTACATCGATATTCCCATCGTAGATTAAACTTTTACCACTCAAAGTCTCCTCTGGATTCGTCAATATCGACAAAATAATTCGGCAACACTCTTTCCCCAAGTTACGCGAAGATTTCAGGCACGTGTTCAAACACTACGTCGTCACTTGACGTGTGCGATTGTTTTTTTTCCCCCTTTTTTTCAATGGCCTACGAACGGATCTGGAATTTCGCGCTTGAGCAGAAATAAGCGTTCACATCGACAGCGCGAAACTGAAAAGACGAACATTATTTTTCACTTTCCGGCCACGCATCCTTCATACTCACCGCTGGCTTTCTAGGCGGCTGGTTTCTTTGCAGACTCGTTCTTTGTGACCTAGCGTGTGTTGCGAGGTCGTTTCTAGTCTCTCGAAGGAATTTAAAGGAACCGTTTTATCGGTGCGTCATCGCTTGAAAAAGATGGGCAACTTTTTTTTAATGTTTTTTTTTTTCTCGCTTCCTTAAGAAGATGGCCCGCACTCATGCCGCATGTCTGTCCTTGACTTTGAATTTGCTATTTTCGTTTCGAGACGCGCAGAAAAATTTGCGGCGTATTAAGTCCCGATCAGGATCACTGTTTTTTTTCTTTGCACATCACAGAAAATTATATACAAATTATCACTCCGATTGCCCTCGCGAGTTCTACGTCGTTATTCATTTTTTTTCCTTCATATTTTTTTTTATCTATCACACGAAGAACACGTAACGAGGTCGCGTTTCCGTTTCAATGTTGCTTCGTGAATGCTGTAACTAATAAATCGCACGAGCAACAATCTTTGCCACGCGCGTGGCCCGTTTTCATTTCTCTCATTCTCCCGTCATCTCTCGCAAACATTTCTTCTCAATGAAATCGCGGGACACTTGGATATGTGGACATGCATACTCGTCGCCCCGCGCACTCGTTATCGAAATCGCGGTCTACTTTTCGCATCGTTTTGCACTCTTATCAACGAATATTCAGCGGTCGTTACACTAACGTCGTTTTATTGCCATAGATTGTGTTTTATTGCAGCGAGAGAAAGGGGGGGGGGGGGTGGCAGATTGCTCGTATCGCGCAGATTTCCTGTTATCGCTGGTACCGCAGGTTCTTTTTTTTTTTAATTTTTTTTTTTCTTCTTTCTTCGCACGTTGTAGCAACAATTTATGTAATACCTAACTTTCTACGGTATCTGCGCTTCTTCCATGTGTACGAGTGTTATCTCGAATCGGCGTTACTTATCGGGCGAAAAAATGCTGCTGGTCAACCTGAATTGTTTGCCGATAATGCGAAATTTTCATCTTGTTAGATCGCACATGATAACGTTATAGTTTCGTAATTAGTTACCAAGCCGAGGTGCAAAAGTTGAGAAGTCCGAGGTGGTGAAAAATTTGTTTTTTTAACTTCATAATTTTGAAAATTATGAATTTGAATGTTTCGGTTTCGTGAATACGAAACCGAGGCCTTCTGCATGGTAAATTGAATTTTATTTTTGTATTTTTCCATGTAGTTATTTTTTTTTTTTATAGTTTAGCCGGACATTTTTATATGGAACATTTTTTTATAAATATTTAAAGTGCAAAATTTGACGGGGGAACAAATATTCTGACTTGGCAATTTTTTAATTTTGATATAGAAAAATTTAACGATAAGAAAATAATTTTTTTACGATAATAATTTAATATTTGATTAAGAATAATTCAAACAATAACAAACAATGATTTATTTCACATACTTCGATAATTATTTATTGGAAAGACTAAATCATTAACGATTTATTGTTGAATGATCGTTTTTCGTGTGATATAGTCAAAATACCAAAAAATACTGGATGATGAATATTTTTGTGTGAATTTTGTTGCGCTTTATACTTTGAAAAAAAAATCGAAACCACCAATTTTCGGCCCGGCTGACTCACGTCTCAAAATATCCCCGACTCGATTACTGGCCAATAATTTAATTTCTCTATTAAAAAAAAATAATAATGTTAAATGATATAAAAAATATAATAACGATGAATCAATTCGTGCGAAAAACAATCCGTAAAACTTGCATAACAGCTTTTTGTTTTACAATACTCGACATTAGGACGATGCTTTCACTTTGAATACTCAAAAACTTCCAGCTAAGTTCGAGACGGAGCGACATTACGTATATACTCGTTTGCGCGAATAAAACACGCTGTTAAGTTATGAAGAAATATGTACATTGTAAGCGGACACGAATAACTTTGTCGAAATATATCTCGGGTATAAATTTGCCGCGAAGACGATTAGCAAAACGTCGATGTTGTTAGCAAAGATAATTTTACTACGAATGTGCCTCTGACGAACCACATTGATGAGAGCCATTAGTGATGTACTTGAGGCAATGTGTCACACGCTCCGCCCCCTTTGGAATTTCGAAATAAAGTTTCTCCAAAATGGCACGGGCGACCAGGATTGCAATTATCGTTGGCCGAGAGAAATTACAGCGAAACGTGGATTACTTTATTTTTAAATATTCATGACTTTTTGTAAAACAACTCTTTTTTATCTCGAAAACAAATTTAGCCACAGGCTTATCATTCTCTTGACGTTAAGACTTCCTTTTTTTATAATATTGACGCTTTTGGAGAGAGTGCAGAAATAAAAATGTACCAGATAAAAAAATGTATAAAAATGTATGTCAAAAATCTTCGCAAAAATATCTACGAATCTTGAAAAGTCAACAAATAATAAACAATTACGATTTTTATTTATTTTTAAATGTTATTACTTGCATATTCCTTAATGTTAACAGACTGATTTGTAAAACAATTATTTTCCGGTGTATATTAAGGTCGGTAAAGAATAAAGAAATTCTTCGCAAAGTATCGAACGTTTGAGAAGTTTTATCGTTCCGCAGTCTTCCTTACCGACGGCGATAATTTGAAATCTCGAGCGCGCTCGCGTGCGCCTGGGAGTTGATGCACCGACTTTCGCCGTCGCACGCATGTACGACGGGTTGCCATATTTCAGGCGCATGAATTTCTCAATTGTTCGGAAAATCCATTTTTTCGATCGCACAAATTTTTCAAACGATTAAAGCACGACAAGAAAATTAACGAATTTTTAAGGGAGCTTTCCAGTGTGAAATTTTCAAAAAATCGATTTTTTTTTTTGCTTTATCGACCTGGCATTTTTTTTTGCTTTATGGACCTGGCATCGCTGATTGACCGTAAGTAAACGATTTACCTAAAATTTCCTCACTTGAAACTTTGAACGCGTTTTTCTCGAAACAGCATTTTTCAAAACGGTGTCCAACTTGGAGGGCAGAGTTTTAAAGCTATCGAGTTGAATTTTTTACACAATATTCTTAACGTCATTGTTTATCGTGCTATGGAAGCTTTTTTTTGACATCTTCCTATTTTTTTTGTAAAAAAAACTGCCAAAAAAAATGCTAAAATCGATACTTTTTGTTCAAACCGGCGCCATTTTTGCAAAAAAAAAAAAGCCTCCATAGCACGAAAGCCAAATTATATACCGATCAATAATCTTTTTGTGTTTTTTGTTTCAGATCAAAATTGTGACCCCCAACGTGGACACCACATCCAAGTGCATTTCTGCAACAATTGTTTCATCATTTTTATAGATATTAATTAATAAATAAATCGATCTTTAAAAAATTGTTTTGTATTCTTCAATACCCAATTAATATACAAAAAAAAACCAGACCGATTAGATTATTTTTTCTTTAAAAAAAAAAATCGCGAAAAACAGCGATTTTTCGGGCTGTCACACTGGAAAGCTCCCCTTAAGATTTCCTTTTTTTTATAATATTGACGCTTTTGGAGAGAGTGCAGAATAAAAATGTACCGGTACTCTCGAAAATCGACGGTCGATATTTCTAGATTTTTAATGGTAAAAAATGTCAAAAATCTTCACAAAAATATCGACGAATCTTGAAAAGTCAACAATAATAAACAATTACGATTTTTATTTATTTTTAAATGTTATTACTTGCATATTCCTTAATGTTAACAGACTGATTTGTAAAACAATTATTTTCCGGTGTATATTAAGGTCGGTAAAGAATAAAGAAATTCTTCGCAAAGTATCGAACGTTTGAGAAGTTTTATCGTGCCGCAGTTTTCCTTACCGACGGCGATAATTTGAAATCTCGAGCGCGCTTCGCGTGCGCCTGGGAGTTGATGCACCGACTTTCGCCGTCGCACGCATGTACGACGGGTTGCCATATTTCAGGCGCATGAATTTCTCAATTGTTCGGAAAATGCATTCTTTCGATCGCACAAATTTTTCAAACGATTAAAGCACGACGAGAAAATTAACGAATTTTTAACGAAAAAAAATGTCGACCTCAAAATGTGAGGAAAAAAAATTGAAAAATCGGCTAAAAGGACTGAAAGAATTTCCAAGGGGATGCGATGAAAAAATAATTTATTACTATTTTCGAGGGCCAGCTATACAAAATATGTAGCCTTATATATACATCAACGTATGTGTACAAAAGTGCGTGAAATGAAAAATAATTTACTGCAGAAGACGTGGAACGAAATGGAGCACCGTGAGGATTCCAATTATCGCAGTTGGTTTCGAGGCTGCGGCGCCCCAGCCATGTACTTCCCTGTCACGGAAGAACGAAAAATTAATTACGAGCAGGAGTCAATGGAGGAGGGGAAATGAAAATTTAATCATTTGGTTGTTGGTTGAAGAGAATTTTGGATGGCTTACAGAGTGAGGCCAAATACGAGTGACAACAGCATTCCCTCAGTCTCGTGTATTCGGCGCAATCGGCAGCGAAAACTGTGCAGGGCTGTCTACTCACTCGGCAGGTGTGCTCGACGAATGGGAAGACTCTGAAAATTATTAAAGATGGTTGTACGAATATGGTTGTATAAAATATAAAGTTATCAAAGATAATAATAAAATGAAATAGGAAAAATAAAATTAAAATAAGGAAAAAATATATATTTTTTGAGGTACTAAAAAATCAGAAAACTGAACTCTTCGTTACATTTCTTTTCACCATGCACGCCAAGAACTTGCATGGCCTTTCCCAATGTACTTGTGTGGTTCATACGTTGTTTTTTTTCTATAATGGTCATATCAATTTTTGGTTGTAATAATGTGATCTTTACAATAACAATAAAACATTTTTAATAAGATTATTTCTAAATTTTAACAATTTTGTGTACAACATTTCTTGTACACTTGCATAATATGTACATTAGACTGATTCACAAAAAAATGTTCCTTCTGGATTCTCATGCTATTGTTGGGCACTGATAAAAACAAAATTTCTCTAAAAGATGGGCGCGGTTCACTCAATTTTTAGAGGTGGCTATCTCGACTTTTTTGTATTTGAATTTTTTTACGAACGTATTGCATTTAAGCATAGTCATGGCTTCGGATTACGGATAAAAATCACATCCACTAGCTTTTTCGTAACAAAAATAAACTCTAACAATTTGAAAAGATTGCAATATTCACAATTCAAATCCAGGTAGATCAATAATGCGTCTATACTACTCTCGTTATTCATGTAGATTTATTTATACGCATTAACATTTCGCACTTTTTACGAAAAATTAAATTATAAGCTTTTATTCATAAATCGTATATTTACATTTTCAAAATGCTACGCTTATATTATCTTCAAACTCATTTACATTTCTTCCCAGCCATTCTCAAGTTCGTTAACATTTTGGGCAGAACGAAAATGTGCAACGTTGAACAGTTTGTCCAAATCTCTCTTAAATTTACGCTCCTTCGATATTTGTGACGGCAAATTCTTTTTAACCCGATTTTGTTTAAGTTTTTTCAAGACTAGATGGAGTTTTATTGATTTCGAGATTGCGTTATTCAATCGACGCGTTGGAATTTCAGCACATTTCCATTGTTCGAAAACTTCTTTCATCGTTTCGTGTGCACTTCGACGTATGGTCAGTTTTTCTCTGTTATGTTTGTAAAGAACAAACTCAAAACTTTTCCGATTTTTATCCGTAATCCGAAGCCATGACTATGCTTAAATGCAATACGTTCGTTAAAAAAAATTCAAATACAAAAAAGTCGAGATAGCCACCTCTAAAAATTCAGTGACCGCGCCCATTTTTTTAGAGAAATTTTCTTTTGTTAGTGCCCAACAATAGCACGAGAATCCAGAAGGAAAAAAAATAATTTTTTCTTTTTTTAATCAGTCTAATGTACATTGTATTTGGCTATTTTATAAATCATTTCATTTCTTTATGTACGATTGATTAATGGAAAAAATATAAGAAAACCATATTATCTAAATCACAACAAAGAATAATCATTTTTAAGGTAAACCATAATTTTCATTGAAGAAAATCAATCAAAGTTTCGAGGGGATATACAGGGTGTCCAAGAACTCAACGTTAAGCCGACACGGGGTGACAGGATTGATTGTAACCAGCATGAGAAAAATCAGAAAAAAAATAAATCAGAAAAAAAATAAAACAAAAAAAAAATAAAGCAGGGCCTTTCAAAGTAGACAAATTTTGAAAATTTTAAATTCATAGTTTAATAAATAGTCTTAATTCTAGGAAACTTGGGATTGTTTGGGTTTGTTTGGGTTTGTTTCACAATAACCGAAAAATGGTTACAGTTTGACCAAATTTCTAGGTTTTTCTTAAATGTCCATAATTTTCAAACTGCATGGGATAGATTTTTTTCTGATTTTTCTCATGATGGTTACAATCAATCCTGTTACCCTGTGTCGGCTTAACGTTGAGTTCTGGGACACCCTGTATATATTAAGGTCGCCCAAATTTGAGCTCTATTTTTTTCTTTTTTCTCACCATCAAAGTATCTTCTTTTAAGAAAAAAAAATTTCGCGAAATCTCCGAGCGCTCAAAAATTATTTAGAGGTCGCTCAGGCGTCCCCAAAATTCAAATTTTCATTAAAAAATTGTTTTTTTTTTCGTTCATTTCTCACTGGTAAATTTTACGCTTTATAATTTCAAAATTAACCTCGTGAAAGCTCTAGCCGGTCAATGAAAATTTAGTGGTCGATCAAGGCTTCGAATTTCCAATTTTCGGCAATCTTTTGTAAATTCATCTCACTCATAAATTTG